>JARJDZ010006705.1:0-33758 GCA_030264555.1 Aleochara sp. GC000083
CGATGAATAGAATATTGATACAGTAACAAGTAAACAGTTGCCTAAGTAAACAACGAACAATAGGATCGGAATGCGAGGAATGCAACCGCAGCGCACTGCACGAGGGTCGAATATAATAGAAAGAATAAATAACAGCTGCATTACTTCACATAATGTATTCCTATAGGAAATGTTTTCTCATATATCTCAAGAACTATTTGACCGATTTTGATGATTCAAAAAGCATTTTAAAGGGCATGATTTAAGCTTTCACTTAAACAATCTGTTTTTACGTGGTAATTATAAAAATTGTATTTCGTATAAACACCCCTGTTGACGTTTTCACTTCTATCGTGTGATGTTAAGCACTCACCGTGTATTTTTATCAGTTTATACCTATGTTATATTAATTTATTATGTATTCCCTATAATTATCTATTATCCTCATGATAATGTATCAACTCCTTTATTATAATATCGCAACAAGACGAAATTTTCTACAACCTCTCTGATTTGTTTTTCAAAATTGAAGATTTTTTCATTCAAAAAGTTTATTAACGAAAAGAAAAGGTGCTACTACAACGGATTAAGTTCTGGGTCTCATTGAAATTCCAGAAAATTTTCTTGAATCATCCTTTTTATCAAACATTGCGAAATAAAAGAATTTTTGGAACGACACACACGATTCCGGTTGCCAAAATTATTTTGATAATTAATTCATTTTTCTTTAACAAAAAGAAATTAATATTTGATAAAAAAAGGAAGCCAAATATGAGTCGATTCTGAAGAGAATTGGTTACCATGAACTTCTGGTTACCACAGAATAAAAATCGTCATTATATTTGAAGGCACGTGCTGAACTAATAATAAAAATTGCGATAATTAAAATCCTGAAACATCTGAGCTATTTTCGGATGGAAAATGCACATTTTTACGGCTTTGATGGTGTAACGCAATCCCACCAAGATTGAATCGGTGGGATATGAATGAACCGCAAATGTTTTGTTTTCACAGAGAGGCGAGAGGAGCTGAGGGGAAATGTGCGTTTTTTGCGCGCAAAATAACGAACCGAAAATACGAAATAAAACCTATATGCGGGCGGACGGGCGTCAGCAGCACGAATTGTTTGTTTTAACGATGACTACATTGACTACATGGCAGGAATCCGGGATCATCATCAACACGATGATGGCCATGTGCGCGTCCGAACACCAGGAGTCGCCTCCATCTCCAGTTATTATTAGATTGCTCAATTAAACCGTGCGCGACAATGAACGCGACTACGTGGACGCATAAAAAACGACGCAATTTCGCAATTGAATTGTGAATTCGCTGAAGACTGGCGAATCTATAGCAACAACACATTCCGTCAAACAATGGACACCTTAGAGAAATGAATTTCATTGTCAAGTGCAAACCTCAAAAGCACTCGGTGACAATTCCTCTTATTGTTTTATGCTATTTTCTGCGAGGTGCTTTCGTTTGAACACATTTAATGCGTGCGCGGCCAATGCGAATCCGATTTGCATTCGCTATTGATGTTTGAAACGCTTCCAATTAAAATAGTCGTTCGGGCTATGCTTACGCGCGCACGAGCCTATGACAACTCAATGTTAATGTGCATCGGGGAAGCTATAAAATCGAAATTTATCGTTTCGTATAAATTTCCCGGCCGGGATAAAATCGGCGCGAAGAATGGGATGGATGGCGCATACGACGATGTTGTCGCACGTATGCGAATGTAATAATTGTTCGACCGGGATTACAGGCAACTTTAACTTTTTGCGAACGCATCGAATGGATGATGCGCACATATACAAATCTATTTCGCGCTTTTTACTGCGGTTTCGTCGATGCACGCCACTAATAAAACCGGGATGCATCATGGGGAGTGCGAATCGAGCATACGCAGAGTTTATGTAAGACGCACAAATGAATTGCGTACATGGATGAACCAATGAAATTCGCATATACGAACGGCGAGCGAGAGGAAAAAAGTGCCCGTTTGGCACAATCTTCATTTACAAGTGCATCCAAGCATCCTGCAAAATTCCATGTTTGCCTTCATAACAAACACTTGACTTGAAATACCAAATTTTCCATCTAGAAAGCTTCATCGCATAATCGAATCATACCAACTTTTAGACCTTCGCGCAAACTTAATTAAAATCAAAATAACGAACATTATAAAACTCACCCAACTTTGGAAATACTTCTTGTGATCGTTGATCAAATGTACGAAATGAAATAATCAAAAACTCACCTGAAACAAAAAAAAAACAATGGATTAATTAATGAATTGAAATTTATCAAGAAAATTGCACATTTGTGGGTAATAAGAAATGGAAACTCTATTAAATGGATTATTAGCCCTGAGCACACACACAAGTTTCTGGATGTAATTTATCTAGTCTGGAGTTGCAGGACTCTTCGACCGGGAATGGGCTGGCTGCATTAGCGAAAGTGGAGCAAGTTATAAGTCATATCGCATGGAATATGTTCCATTAGTGCACTTATGTCGTTCAATTTTCCAGTAGAAACTTAATGCAACACATACACGCCTCGAAAATAATAAGTGAAATTGATTTTGCATGAAATAAGTCGTATCATCATGTCATCATATCATGAGACAAACTGCACCTTCTTCGCAAATATGTGCAATGTAATTTATCCAGAAAATTATTAGTCATATCAAATTAAACAATTTCATGCTGGTAAATTCAATAGTTAATAAAATATCATCTTATGTAATAATTTTATTGTGAAAATGACTATAGTTTCATAATTTTTTACAGTAAATAGGAACTTGACATTATTGTTTGAAAAAAGTGAGACCAAATAGTCAAAATTGGATTTTTACAGCAATTAAATGCTGTAGGAAAATTTACTTTTAGAATTTATGAGTTTTTCGAGTTTTGAAATTATGATTGATATTTTAAAACTTAGCAATTGAACCTTTTAAAGCTATAAATGCCCTAGTTATCAAAAACTTAAAGTTTGATAAAGGCAAATTTTAAAGCTGATTAACAAATTTTTTTGTTATTAAATAAAAAACTGACCTCATAGATTCAATTTAATTTTAAAACAGTATCAGATTTTGGATAATTTTAAAACAGTACCAGATTTTGAACAATATTTTCAAAAAATGAATTTGGGAAGTTTTTGATAAAACTAATTTTTGGAGCAAAAATCAAAGAAATTGCGATTCTGATTTGACAAGAAACCAGACTTTTTTGTTTTGAAATAACCTAATCTTGAAATTGATCTGGAAATAACTAGAAAATCATTTCAATGAAAATCATTACAATGAAATATACAATGGCACAAACACCAGCCATAAAAATGCAACTTATTGCGTAGATTCAATTTAATTTGAAATTTGCTTATTTATTGCTTCCACTTAGTCATTAGTGCTTTATGGCGGACGCGTTCTTCGCGACAAAGAACGCCGGCAAAAATGGCACATGTGCACAACGACTGCAAACAACACACCGACGAGAGCTTCGAGATGATTCATTGAAAGCCGTAGGCGTCCAATTTGCAAATGTCATCCGTGTATGCGAATGGAGCCGGCATTGCTTTTGGCGCGCTCATCTGATGTCTGCGCGAAAATGTCAGGTGGGTGTATTCCACACAAATTGAAGAAGTTGAACCGTCGAGACGACCAGATGCGGATGAAACCTCGTCTCATCAAATGATCTACTACCATATTTTCTGGAGCTATCGTATATGATAATTATCGATTGGGGGAAATGAGGAATCAACAACTTATTTGCAATGATTTGGTTGCAATTGCAATTGCAATCACATGCATAGGAAATTGGCGGAATTTCTCAACGGTTTCGTTCGGCGAATTCAATGCGGAAATACGTGGAATGTCTTTATGAAGATGGTAGGCAAACGAGGAGAGGTCTGGTTGGTGCGTTCCTAGACGAGTTATTTTCGTCCTCGAGTTGGTTGCTGATGTTGATGATGTTGTTGGAGAGAAGAAGGCCTTCAAAGTTCAGGAGGTTCAAAGGGAAGATTTCAAAGTGCGAAGTTGTGGCAAAAATTTTGGAGACAATTCTGAGATGATGATAAATAATTTTGTTATTTTGTGTTTGGCTTGCACTGAAGAGAAACGTCAACCATTAATCAAAATTAAAAAGGAGTTTAAGAGAATGGTGAAAACAAATTTGAGGATTTGTTTTCAAAAAGAAAAGAATTGGCTAAAATCCAATGCAGGTAATTGATTGTAGCTTCACAATTACTGTTCAAAATACTTTCAAAAGTGAACTTTGTAAAAAAATACATTTCGAACAAATACATGAAGTACCAAAATAAAATTGTGGATTATAATATAACATGTTAAAGATTTGTCAATAATTAATAATCCAAACTAGATCAAAACAGTTTGGATTGCAAATTTACTCAAGAACAATGTTAATGAATTTTGCAAAATATAACCAAATCACAGAATTGAAGATTGCAAATTGTGTTTAGATGCTATTGTAAAAATGTATCAAAACTAGAAAAAGTTTATAAAAGTAAAATTCAAAAACTTAAAAAATAATAAATTGTGGGTTTTTTGATATTTATCAAATTGCCAAAACATTATCAAATATTGTTATTGATTCTATAGATTCTATGGTTTCTTAGATGCAAAAAATATTAAAAAATTCTACAAATGCTTATTAGCTAACATATTTAATCATTAGCAAATATATCTGACTTTTGAAACCTTCAATTTGCGAAAAACTTGAAGTAGCAAAATTGTAAAGGTAATTGATTATGATTATTCAATTAATGTTCAAAATACTTCAAAAACCAAACTGCTGCCATTTAGAATTTTTAATTTAGTCATAAAAATCCTTGTTTATGATTCAATTAAATTTTGCGCAACAAGTTCATAAAATTGTAAAAGTAGAAAGAGAAGATACTGTATAATGTTTTGCAGTGCATTTGCAAGCTTTTAACCCTAAAATTAAATAAAGCCATACTTCATTAGCCTTGCATCAACCTTAATAAGACTTCCATTAGCAGCATCGATCACCCAGAATATTAGATTATAACAGGGCAACATTATATAAAGGCCATCCTTGCACATGCCCATTACGAAACCATCGAGCTATATTTACGAACATCACAAATGAATGTCATTCAAACGCAAGAGAAGCAGCTTGCTTGTGTTACGTGACACACACGGAATAATAATCGAACGAATGAAGCCAATAAGCGTGCGTATTCAATTCTTATAAGGTGGTATTTTCTATAGCCACCCACTACCATAACCATCACCATCGCCACCGATAAGCGATAGCTTCCATCCAGTCCGTGTGTCGCCGAGTGACAACTTGCAGGAGGAGTTGGGTGATGGGTGGCGATGGGTGCTAAATATAGCCGATTTGTTTATTGGATTTTATTGCAATCGATTGCAATACGAAACCGAAACCGATGATAGGGCACACCACGAAGAAGACGAGTGCGTCCTGGACGCGATTGCCAATAATTGGATCACATCGATGGCAGGCCCCATGTCGTGCGAGTGAGAAATAGACTGCAATGCGTTTTTGTTTATCCGAGGCGAGCGCGCTTCTTTTTTGCGCACTTCCGATTCGTTCTCGGGGAAAGCCAACAAAGCAGCGCAGAATGAAGCAGGCCCGCAAATTGCAACATTCAACGTCGACGGCACGTGCACGCTCAATTTTCTGCTGTGTGGCTGTTTACGTGCGGCTCAAAGGCAAGAGAACGTGTATACAACGCGCAGAAATGCGGTTCAATTAGGTGGCAAGGATACATCCATGCGGAAATGCATATGGGTGTACCGTTCGTTGTTAGCTGTGTGTATCAATTAGTTGTGAAAGATATAGAAGATATCAATGACATCATCAATGTTGACAATTTTTTCTTTGCAGTCAGTGATTTCAAAAATGTTCATTTAAGATCTCAAACAGAAGAAAAGTGTTACCTATTTGATATGAAAAGTCAATAGTAGAACTATTGCAAAATTATTGCAATTATTTATGGAATTTGTCAAAGATTTTTTTTGCACATTGAAGATTATGCAAAAAGTTGTCAAAGTAATAATTTAACGCTTTGGAAAAAAGATCCTATCCTGTAAAATATAAGTAGTATCTTGCTAAAATGATTCGCCAAAATGAATTTTGCCTTTAAATGTCAAAGATTTTATGACCAGTTAGAAACTGGAATACTACTATTTATTCATAGTCAATGATTTTAGAAATATTCATTTAAGATCGAGTCAAAACATAATAAAGTTTTTTCTAATTGAAAATGTTAAAACTGTTGCAAAATGATTGTAAATAATTGTTCAAATTGACAAACTTTTTTGTCACACTGAAGAGATACATAAATTGCCAAAATATTAATTTATCGTTTTGGAAGATAGAGAAGAAGATTCTATACTGTTAATCTAAATAGTAAACTATAATCATTCACATTCATTGTGAAGTTTGTTGCTAAAAATCTTGCCAAATTTGCCAAAATAAGTTTTCCTAACAAGCATCAAAGATTTTCTGCATGGTTCCTGTTTGGGTCTAATTTTTCTAGGTGATTGACAAAAATGTCCCATAACAAAAAAATGTCTAATAAGAAAAAAGAACAAGTCTTTTTTGATTTTCTAATTAGAATATGTTGGTTGAAGTAAATTCATCAACTTTCAAAAAAGGGGTACCAATTTATGAAAATGACAATTTTTGAACAATATATGAAATTTAAATTACTTTTTCATAATTGAATATTTGGTTGAATAGCAAGTAATAAAACTGAAATTTGCAATTAACAAATTAACTCTTACTTAAAACAGTCATCAGTTCACAATTATTTTTAAAATCAGTAACATGATGCTTCTGAATCAATAGAATAATAAATATTCTTCATTAGCAAAATTAGCTAAGTATATTATCATTCAACAAAGATTGACGACCTTTTCTTGGGAAGATTTATTTCACTAAAAAAATATTTGCGTTTCATTTTGTATATTGCAATTAAACGCAGACATGATACGAAAATATTATTATTAATATGTTTTGATGTAAATAAAATTGTTGTCATTTTTAGGACCAAACGAAAATTTTTAAACGAAAATTTATAAAGCGATCTGTTTGAAGAAAGTGAAAACTAAATATACTAAATATCAACTTTTCAAAAAATATTTTAAATATTCGATAACACTTATGATTTAAGATAACTCTGATTTTCATTTGGTTTAAAGTTGACAATAAACTTTATCTATTCATTAAATAAATTTGCAACCTAGTTAAACATAATTTAACTGCTAATCAGTTGGATAAATGTCATCCAAATCATTGAAATATGTAAATGATAGAAGAGACAACAATTTTAAAAGATAAAAAATTTAAAGTGACATCTTTGGACATGTCCATTGTTTCAACCATAAACAATATCTATTCAAGAAGTTCACAATTAACAAAAGAAAGTTATAAATTGAAAACCTTGAAAGTTCACAACTTACAAAACTACCGGGGATTTTCTAACAGAATCTAATCATTTGAATCCACCTCGAATACCACACCAAACCAAATAGATCGAAATGATCGATTTTTATCACCTTGCAACTACCTTCATTTTTATCAACGATCACACAGATAGACAAATCTTACCTGTCGTCGTTGATCCCCACGTCGGCAATTTGAGAAGCTTCTTGAAGCTGCTCGAACGTTTGAGACTGCCCGTTCGAGCCGCATACTCCTCGGTGTACAAACTCATTGGATCAAGTGCGCGTACTTCACGCCGAGATAAGCGAGCAGCAGCAACAACAATAACGAGGCACCGTCGAAAATAATCGAGTGCATAATGTCATCGTCGTATTAGTTAGTAATTACCCGAGTGTGAAATGCGGGTTAGATGACGCTGATGATGCACACGCACAACACACTGCAAATATTTGCTCGTGACAAATCGCATTCGCTTGGCTAAACAAGATCCATATTTTTTCGAGCCATCAACATTTTCATTCGATTAAAGACAATCGCATTTTCACTTGAAACGAATGCATCAAATGCGTAATCAACGAGACGACAAAAACAATTGCTGTCCTACATTCGAAGCTGACCCATATAAATCAAAATAAATAAATACGCGCATCGATCTTGCGCCCATAAACAAAACCAATTAAGTGTGATGCTTAATATGAGATAGTAGATGCAAAGATCTAAGAGGAAAAGCCGACTGCATTGCATTGCATTTTAAAGGAGATATTATCTATTATCAATTTTTCAATTGCACCAATTGCATCGATGAAAGCAAAAAGCCGCTGTTGATTGGATTCAATGGCAGCGATGATAATTTTCAAACGGAATTTATAGCCTCGTTGTAATTAATAATTCAATTACAGTTGCCATTCATTACGGATGAATATCTTAATTTGTCCATCGCCAAAATACACATCCAGACATTTACAGTTTATCACTTCCGGTCGACACTTTATGTGCAAATAACGACCAAATTAATGATTTTGTTATTTTCATATATGAACCTATGAACCTGGAATTTTTAACGGGTGATTCGATCTAATGAAAAAAGGTCATAATGTGCTTTTATACCGGACATAAAAGCGCTAAATTGTAACCGACTGGTCAATACATTAATTGCGCCCATAATGAAGCCCGTAAAGTGAGCGCGAAGGAAGCAAATAGATTTTTTTATTAGTTTATCAGGACTTGATTGCGAATCAACCCCGATCGAAACGAGCTGGTTGAAGGGCAAACAGCACACGCGCCAAAATGGAAGACCGTTCCAAGGGTGTCCTGTCCACCAAGCTCATCCTGATAGGCAGGATCGATTTCCTCGTGCTCTTCGATGCCGCTCCAGACACATAGAACGAACAGGATCGAGCGACCGGATGTATTTCCCGTTCGTGTGTTCAGGATACATGGAATACAGAGTCCATATTTGCAGCTAGACCAATGAATATGTATGTGAACCGAAAGACGGAAACGAAAGTTTCAAGGATAAGACCACGATACGGAACGACACCACGAAACTACGAAACTCTCTTCTCGTCTGGACGGCTCTAACTCGATTACAAAAACACGTCCCGAATTCAATAACAACTCCGAACGCGAAAGTGACGAAACGAATAAATCGGTCGGGGCATTAAGCGCTTAAAAAATTTCATTATTGCCGTGTCTGTCAGAGCTTACGAGCTTAATAAACACAGCCCCGTGTATTTCAGGTTCAGCGCAAATATTTTGCTCCTCGAGCGTCCATGTTCAAAAAAAAAACGTGTAGAAAAAACAATTAAAAATTTATTATGTTCATTCGGTCGGTGTTTGTTTGCGCACCTATTTGATAGCGTCGTGTATGCAAACATTATTAATAACTTTTTCTAATTACGCGTTTCGTTGGTCGTTAAGTAAAAAAAAAACTGAGCTATTAAAAATGCATCGTGCGAAAACGACAACGAAAAGCAATGTTTGTTTCGAGCATGGCGAATTTGTCAATCGATTTTATTGGTGCGTTTCAGATTGCATACGGTGAAATTTTATGATTTTTGGCAACTGATTACGTTATTAATGAGGGATTTTCCGCTGGATTATTCGTGCTTCACTTTGAAATACAACTGTCACATGCGCACGACATAGTAATAAATAATTTTCGGACGTTTCGTGGAAAATGTGATAGAGGAAAATTGTTGTTCCATTTAATGAATCGATGAAATTAGAATATTCATGACGTTTGGAGGTAATTTCGAGTCTTTGATATTTATGTGTTTACTAATTTTCCAAAAGAGTCATCCAATTAACTAAAAATGAAAATTCTAAATTCTAACTGCAAAGAAAACATTTGAAAATTTTAATGTAAAACAATTTTTCAAATTTCTTATTTTCTAATTGTGATTCCCGAAATTTATAGTTTAATTTCTAGAAAAACTGACCTAATTTTTTTTGTTTATCAGCGTATTATGCCAGAAAAGCAATAATTTTTTATTCAAACAAGAAAAAATTGCCAAATACGTTGTCAAATCATGAAATTCACAAGGAAATTATTTGAAATTTCAGTTAAAACCCATTTTACAAGTTTGTTATTTTGTAGTTGTTATTCCACACAATTTATAGTTTAATTTCTAGAAAAAAACAACTAATTACGTTGGTAGATTTTGCAAAATGCTCTTAAACGAGACAACAACCTAATTTGACCATATTCTACTTATTTATATAAGAAAAGTAACAATTTATTATTCAAACAAATAAAATTGGGAAATCTGTTGTTAAATCATTGACAACTGTTTGTGAAATCAGACATCAAAGAATCAATCAGAGGTTCTTCTTCAGGTAATTTTCTATTCATTGAAAGAATTACAAAATTTCCCGGAAACTCATGGGAAATTATGGGTCCTTCTCAATTTGAAAATCATGGTTAATTTGGAAACTACTGAATTTGCACTACAAAAAAATCTTTTGAAAAGGCCGATACAATAAAACCTTTCATGAATTGCAAGAAATGTCAGGTAGCTTCAAGGTATCAATTTGAAACTAGCCAAAAGGTTTAAATTCCAATTTCCAGAAAACCCCCCAAAAAACATGAAAGACATTGATGACAACCTTGAAACAGCTTTTAAATATAGGACAGCTATTGAATTTTTAGATCTATACAAAAAATTCTTCAAAGAACAATACGATAACAAACCAGATAATAATTAATTCGTCCTTAAGAGATAAGTGTTAATCCAATTATGCCATAGAAAAACGACAGCTGCAGAGACGAACGAATACGATTTGTCACATATTTGCAATGAACACAGAAAACGACGACGATTCTTGCGATGATGACACCAAACGAAGAGAGAAGAGATCCTCACACAAAATACACTAATTAATAGATTGTTTGAACGAGTTCATTCATGGCTTCTCACTGGAAGCACGGAAGCAATCAACACCTCGAGGAGCAAACACCACGAATCGTACTGATATGCTGATAACGAACCGGAGTGTTTTTCCTTATCACGCGGTATAAAACGCGAACGGACAGAAAGATGGATGAACCGTATGCGTTTGTTCTTCGACTGCACTCTATTATTAAACACACGAACCGGCTCGCTCCAAGATGGGAACGAAGGAAGTCCCGTTTTCGCCGCTAACACAAGAGCAGAGAGACGCGGAGAAGAGGTCTATCCTCCTATTCTCGCGGCATTTCAATGCTGGCACGCTCGCAGCCGAACTGTTTTGTGCCGCCACATCCGTATTTCCACAGCCGCCAAGCGAAACGTGTGCGTACGCTGCCGCACATCGCGCACACGAGTCGTGCGAGCAGAGGCCCTCCTCTTCGGGGTCTCTCTCGCAGCGCTCCGCGTGACTTGGTGCATTTCCACCGTGTGCGCATCGGCCCTACGAAATGCCTTCTCGTGCCGCATCCGCAATGAGGCAATACAACGTGAAGAAGCTGCTGGGTGGATGATGGGACCAGCTGTGGAGGTACTACGGCACAGTTGCCGGTTGTCTTCGGCATGAAGGGATGGTTTCAAGAAGGGAAGATGCCATGGTTTTAGGGGAAGAACGTGAGGGAAGGTTGTGGCGCTAGTAGTAAGAAGGGGATGGAAGGTGGTGGGTTTTTGCAGGGTTTGAGAGGGTAGAGTCTAAAAATGTGTCTTGAGGTCTTTGAAGATGTTCGAAATTGCTGGTAAATAGTCCAGTAGTCAAGAAAATAGGTAAAATTCTGTGATATTCATCAAATATAAGAAATTTGAAGATAACTGAATACAAATTACAGTTCAAGGTTTGATAAGAATCAAAAGGGAAACCACTTAGGACATTTTTTCTGGTGGTAGCACAGAAATCCAGAAAAATTGTCGAAGAACAAAGAAATAAGAATGACAACTATTTCTGTCAACAAAAAAATAGTTGAAACTTGAAAATTCTTACTGGAAAATATGACATCCTGAAGATATTCATCAAGAACATGAAATTTGGAGTTAAATGGATGCAAATTAGAGTTCAAGACATAATAAGAATCAAAAGAGAAATTGTTCACTACAATTTTTCTGGAGGTAGCAAAGAAAACCAGAAAATTTGTTGAAGAACAAAGAAATAAGTACGACAACGATTTCTGTCAAGACATAATAGTCAAAACTTGAAGATTCTTACTGGAAAATATGACATCCTCAAGAATCAAATTGGCATCTTTAATTAGAATTTACTGAAGGAAGCAAAAAACACCATAGAAAATTTGTTTAAACATAGAAAATTACTAGGACAATGTTTTGTTATCAAAATGAAGTCAGGAATGGATGATTCTGATTGGAATATTCTGTAGCCTTAAGAATTTTTGAAGAAGTTCTGGAGCAAAATGACTACAAGTTACAATTTAAAAGCTACTGATAAAAATTGAACCTATTGAAAAATAGAAAATAACTATGACAACTTTCTTCCAACAAAGCATAGTCATGGTCAGTGATGATTGGAAAATATTTCAACGTCAATAAATAAGAAATTCTGGGACAAAATCAATGCAAGTTATAGTTTAATAACCACTGATAAGAATCATAAACTAATGAATCTACCATTTTTTTCTCAGAGTACCAAAGCCTCAAAAAAATTCATTGGAATAAAAAAAAAAGAAATTGTAACATGAAAGTATGACAACATTTTGCCAACAAAGAAACAACATTTTTTGTTTATTTGATGTACGCAGACTCCATCTAATAAACGCATTATTCGCAAATTAAAATATCTTGGCAGCGAAGCCGACAGGTTTAAGTAATTTCGTGAATTATTAGACTGGCGAAATAATCTCCGCGAAATTTATGAACCCATTTGATAAATCGCCACAATCTCAATCTTCGGAGCATTCGTTCGTTATGTTTATTTATTCGCAAAATATAATTTCAAACGGCATAATTCAGCCCGAATTGCACTACTTATCCCAAATGCATCAACAAATTCCCCCTATTCGTTGCCATCCAATATCTAATCTCCAACTACTGGATAAACAAAATACGCAAAGAGCTGCATAAAACGATGATTATCACTCTAATTCCGCGTATTTATTAACAAGCTGTACACATTGAAGGATTAGTCAACAGTGACATTCATTGGGCGCCCGTCTAAACTGGTGTTAAAATTAGATAGCGGACGCAACGCAAATTTCATAATGAAAATATACAAATTGCTCACTTCCGGTCGTTGCACGAAGTGCGTCCTATGACTGTGTCGTAATTAACATGCCAAATCTATTGACCAAATGAAGACTCCTTGCAATCAACATAATGGTTTGCGGTACGCATTTCAAATGATGCATATCTCATCTATTTTCAAGCAATGCATAAATCATGATTTCGTTCCTTCTTGTCGCGATGATTCATACGATTCCATAAGAGATTGATCGACACAAAGAATTTTTGGCAATAGCTGCGAAACTTCGAGCAGCACACAATCAGCCAGCTTCGACGAAAATACGCGAAAATATGGCAAGCGGAAAAACTAATTTTAAAACAAAACCCAAAGCGCTCGTAAAAGTTGAAGTAATTGCCAAGAATAAACAAATCCAAACGACGTTACTGTTGAAATCTGTGTGCATGATCATTGATAACATGTTTCAGGAAAACGTTACGTTACGAAATCACAAGACATTGACAAACACGACCCTGAACCTTCCTTCCTTCCTTCCTGTCTACTTCTTTTCTGCAATCCAATTAAACCGCTCGCCTCGATACTATAAATAAGAGTGGAAGTAAATCAGCGAAGAGTTTTCCGCGTTTACAAAAGCTGGATTTCAGCATCGCGCACATTTGGAAAAGCACTAACATTGAATCGACGCCGACGTCCGATTCGCAGCCAGATGTAGCATAATGAAAACTAATCTAAGTAAGTCAGGAATGGGGCTTCAAGTAGTTGAGCTAAATTTAAATGGTGCCGCATTCAAGAGATCGTCGAGCGGGCGCACATTTAACGTGCGCGAATAATGCAGAGTAAAGCAATTGTTTGATCAGAACAACCCATTTTCATTGGCACATACATTCATCTCCATCGCCTAATGAAAAATCGTAAAAAGCTCTCGTAATGATTTTTCAAAACCGTGGAACGAATGAAGCTATATTTATTCCCTCCCGACTTGGTTCACTAATGCCAATCTAAACTTGTCGAAAGTCTTGGCATGCATTAGCAACAAACCCGGTGTTGGCCCGTTCTGTATAAAGTTCTGTCCGGCGATATTGGCGCACGCAGTTGATGTAAAAGTAAATAGATGAAAGGAAGAACGAAAAACGGGAAGACCAAGCCATGAAAACCGTAACTTTCAAACGTTTTGACATGCTTTACAAGTGTGATATTTGCCAAAATGTACAAACAACGCGTAAAAATAACAACCGCATGACCAATCGTTGGTGTTTATTTGGTGCAGATGTACACCCCTAACGAAAAAACGCAACTGACGAAGAAATCTATTGATCTGATATGCCATGAAAGCACAACTGTTAAACACACCTAAAACCAACGGGATGATGGTATAAATATCAAGCTAGTGGGGTTTTTTATCAGATAAATGGCAGAAGTTGATACATTGTTGAATCAATGAATTGGGCCTGAAGTCCAAACGCCCCAGAATTTTTATTACCTCACGTGGAGCCTGTTTTTTCTGTTCGTGTCATCAACCCTTATATTTTTCGAGTGGTTAGACCCGACCACAAGAGTACTAATTGAAAGTATCAACCCTGATCTACCCGAGTTGAAAATTCCCAATCGGATTATAAATTTAAAGTGTCATCTGAATTTTGATACCTGATGTAATTTCTCCATTACAACGCCCGGGTAATTTCCTGGTCAACGTTTCGCATTTCCCAAGCAGAGAACAACAATTTGAGCGTTACGCTTGGCACCCATAATGGTCGGTCTCGGGTGCTGGTGCTTCATTCCCGTTTTATTAAGAATTAAAACGCTAACAGCCAGGGGTCTACCCTCTGCATGTCGTGCTAGAAAGCTGAAGACAGAATAGATTATAGCGCCTAAACATACGTGCAACTACTCCACGTTATAATGCCCTTGCTCCTAGTCTGGTTATTGAACCTTGGAAAAGCAACCGTAAAAAGGGGAAGCTGCAACAACTGTCTCGCATTGCGGGTTTTTGACGGGCAACACCCGATGCGGCGTGTGAAGTTATAATTACCGACGAAGATGAGGACGAAGCGCCTGGAAATACGCGCCTCTTATCGCTTCCCGCACTTTGTTACATTAAGACTATTTGACTTTTCGCCTTCTTCCGAGACTCTTCACCTCGAGTCTCGAGAGTTCCACGGACGCTAAAGGCATTGTCTGGTTTCGCCCGAGCACTACGAGTTCATAAATTAACGCCGAGAAAGCTTTTATATCAACATAAAATTTAATGTCAACGCGGACAAGTTCAGGGTGAGTGCTCTGAAGGAATGAAGTTTTTTCCCTAATAATATTCTAGCCAATTAATGATGGAATATCGAGTAAAGCCATATGAAATATGAAATTTCCTCTAGCGACGAAAATCAATAACGAAAGCTCAGCTAATCCCTAAATTCACGTAGATGTAACCGACTCGGGGATTAAATCCCGCTAGGGTTGCAATGCACCAAGTTAATTACCATATTTTCAACCCTTCAAACAACCATTTCCACAGTGCGGACACGTTCCGGCATGCAGAGTTGCATTTTCAAACCCTTTTCCTTTGTCTACTGCATGATAATTTCAACAATCACAGCGTGGATCGCCATTATTTTAAATTAAATTTGCAAAATAAACGGAATGTCGCCACCAAGCGAAATTAACACGCAAATATAAATAAATCCGATGATTTAGATGCGTTTTATCTGGTTGAATTTATCATGATCATGTCCTCGTGCATAGAACACGTAGAAAACATGTAGTTGAACTCAAAAATTTGTCGCATACTCGTAAATCACGGACGGCAAAAGAAAGTGCAACCGTGCAAATCATATTTCGGGTGACGCTTAGTTTTTATGGTGCATCTCATCCCAAATTGCTGGCGACACCAGTAAACAAGAGATTTATGAAAATGTACTCTTTTACGATTATGCTGGATCTCTCCGCAAAAGTGCACGACCATCGTGTGTGCGCTTAACACGTTTCGCAAGGCTCTAAAGACGTCAACGGTGCGCGCAAAGCAACGGCATTAAAATCTCTCTCTACGAGAGATACATCAGCAATTATGATTTATCGTTACAAGTTATGCGCCATTATAAACGGCATTAAAATGCAAATACGATTAGTAATGCGTCTAACGTGTGGTCAGGCGTCATATAACTTGCAGTGCGCAAAGAGCGAAGAGATCCATATAAATAGAAAAACCGTAGCAAAATAACAATGAGAATTGGACTCACCATTATCAAGATCGATGCCATTGTCTTTCTCCTCAGCTAACCGTCGATCCTTCTCAACTAGAAACAAATGAGAAGTTAGTGATAAGAATACATTGATTGGTGTGCATCTTACTTTGAATGAACTGGGAACTTTGTTTCCGTTTTTGGTCCTTTTCATTACGAATCCGATCCATCAGCTTGATTTTCATGCCTTTCCCTCTCATGGGTCCTGGGCAATTATCATTGTATTTGCTAATACACGTTCGGTGGAGATTAATGTGGCAAGCTGAAAATCGTATAAGCAGAGTTTATAACTTTGTCAAAAGATTTCAGAAGAAAAAACTCACCGGAACAAATGTATCCCTGGGGTCCAATTCCATATATGATTTGAGAACAATTATTGCAGTTTATCACAGTATAATATTGTTGTGCAACGTAGTGATGGCCGTAGACGCTCAACTGTAAATTGCAAGCAACAAGACACAGAGTCACATTAGAACTGAACGATTTGCAAATATTGAAACGATAGCCCCATGTCTTTCGGTTTTATCAAATTGCCCCACCATATGAATATGTGCAAGGTCTTGTTTACAGCAAGCTATTGTGATGTCAACTCGCTCAAATATCAAGCAGTCTATCTATGAGTTATCAGTAACGCATGAAGCAAACCTTGGAATTTTACTTAATGCAAATAATAAACAAATTCGAATATGTAAATCAATGAAATCAATGGGTGTGTGGTTACCTTTCGAGAATAGCGTCCCATGAATTTCGTCTTCAGCGACTTCTCCTTGTTGACAAACGTTTGCCAGCGGTCCATTAATTGACCTGGTACTCTGACGCCGAAGACTCGCGATGCGACAGTGATCAAAGCGGCAGTCGTATAGTACTTCTTTGGATCCTGCATTGCGGTCTCGATGTCATCGTTCACATTGAATTTCTCAAGGAATAACGATTCGTACAGCTTGACGTCCCGACCGGGCGTCTTATCTGCAGCGATTTCTGCGAGACTGGAATCCTTCGGGCCGTACAGCGTGCCCATACCAGCGACACGCTTCTGCTGGAATTCGATGAGTTGTTTGGTGAGCTCCTCCTTGGCTTTGGTGCGCGCCTTCCAGAAGATTTTGCGCAAAATCTCCTCGCCGATGTTGTCGGCGGCGAGTTCTTCGTCGATTTCTCGCACGACTGATTCGTCAATGTTTCCAATTGGTAGAGGCTGAAAAATTGTATTGTTTATTAATTGGAGTTGATGAAATAATTGGGGTTGACTTACAGCTCCGGGAATGAGGAAACACGACTGAATTTCGTAGGCCCACTTGCGCATCTCTTTGGCATTTCCTTCCTTGTACAGATCCGTAATTAAATAAAAAAGTAAACTAGACGGTTCGCAGTTTAACAAGACGTAATTTACAAATACAGCTAGATAAGGCATGTTTTCTTTGTGCCACAGTTGCGAAATTGCTTTGAATGGTCCATGGTCTTCGATTTGATTCTGAAACATATATTTACACATTAGTTATGTTATGAATGATCAAATATAAAATTTGTAAAGACTTGAAGTCAAGTGTTTGATTTGGTTAAAGTAGTAATTTTTTCAATGATTATAATTGAACATCAAATCAGAAGAAGTTTAAGACTTATGGGCAACTAAATACTGCTCAAAATGAAGAATACATACCAAATCTGATTCAGAAATTTCATCATCCTCCATACTTATGATAGATTGCTGCAATACTTGCGGAGTGGCTGCATGAATAGGAGAACTATTCATATATTTACGACCAATAACACTGAACGAAGATGCTCGTATGGGCGAAATATCTGGTGAGATTTGCGAGTCCATCGTAATCTACAACAAGAATCGGTTAAAAATACGAAGAAGCGAAAGATGTAAGCATTACCTCCTCAAAACTCCCATCTCCGTCGTCGGTATTCGCTGAACTTCGATTACTCATGCTCTTCCTGCCAGGAAGCGGACTGGGATATGGCGGTGGCGGTGTGCCTGGCGGTGTAGCATTTCGATCGAAACGATCCGGCCGACTTAAGTCGTTCATGCTCTCCGAGGCGATGAGCTGCCTGGACGCCTCCGAGGGACTCAGATTGAGCAGGGATTCCGGACTGGATTTTGTTCGCTGATGCGTATGCGTAGGTACCTAAAATATTGAATTAACGTTAGTATTGAACAAGTTACCAATCAGATACAGTGCAACACACAGATAAAACGAGTAAACATTGCAAAAGACTAGAGAGCGAATACATTTGCACAACACCAAAAGTAAAATAAACGGAAAATAAAAATAACGAAAGCTGCGCTCCCTCGGGCTGATTAATAACAACAAATATGTAAATGAGTTATTATTAATCGTAATAGTAATGTTAGTGAATGAGAAAAATGTCCGTGCCTTGTCCTGTTTTAGAAAATGAAATGAAAACCGTGATTGTACTGAACTGAGGCTCAGTTTTTTGTTCAGGCTGCTGTTGGAGGCGGCATCGTAAAGCAATTTTTATGGTACAGGAAGAGATGATGAATTGTGCTGGCTGCGATTCACTTGCAGAACGCATCGGCAGTGTTCAATGAATCGATATAGTCAAATGAAACATGATGATACAAATAATAATGAAGAGTACGATGATAATCAATCAATCAATAGCCTATTAATAGCAAATGAAGATATCTAAATGTATAATGAGTAAAGTATAAGTGGGTTACTTACACAATGATTAACTAGTGTCGTACAAGTCGTCACTAGCGGATACGACAATTGTTTGTTTATAGAATTCGCCCCATCTGGTTCGTGTCCAGCTCCGCAGCAGTGCGGGGCTCTCGGCGGCAGCGGCGGCGGTTGCTGCTGCTGCTGGACGCCGCCCGCATACATTTTGTTATCGACAAGCATGCCGCCGGCGGCGGAGTGCGATTTTTTGCAATTTTTGCCCTTGCGACTGCCTAAGCTAGCGCACCGATCCCTTCCTTCGCTGGCGGCAGCCGCGAGGCTCTCGTGTTCGCTCCGGCTCTGCGCAAACACAGCTTTAGATTGGTGCTGATTCGATAGCGGACTACTAGTAAGGCACTGATTTAGGAAGCCGCTGCCCTCGTTGCCGTTCACCTCTTCGTGCAAGGAAGAAGAAGGCGCCCTTCCATCGTTAGCGTATTGTGCGTGTGGGTGGTTATTTTGCGTGTCGGCGGCGGGATTATTGGTGCTTATTATCGAGGTGCGATTGTTGCGCTTCGGCAGAGGTGGCGGGACGTCGTGCCCGTCGCCCTCGTTCCCGTTGCGCAAATGCGGGAGATGTTTGGGAGGTGGTGTGGTCGGCAAGGGTGGCGGGTTATCTGTCTTGTCTCTAGCGAGTGTCAGCTGCAAGAAAGAGAGTCAGACAGGTAAGCAAAAAGAGGCGGCGCGATTGAATCGGTTAGTCATCCAGTCGAATTATTTACAGCAGCCATCATATCATCACGCACACTCATCATCATCATCACCAACAACAATCAGCAAAACAAACACACAGCATTCACCAACATGCGACATCGATAATGACCAATAGACGATTGCATTCAGATGGCTCACGCGCCATTTTCTTGGTTTGTTGCTTAAATAATTGGACTGTCTTGCGGCAGATGCACTTGGATCAAAAGAGGCTCCGAACTCGAGCAAAGCTACCATTCACCAGGAAAGCCGGCCACCCCCGGCGCGCCCGCCCGAAGGATACCCTCTCCGATGCAAGTCAACCACCAAACCAAGCGCCTCCAGGTGGAGCGCTGGCCACCAACTCACCTCTTGCAGCGTCATCGAGTCCTTCAGCGTCTGCAGCATTTCGAGCAGCTTGTGCAGGTTTCTTTCGGCCTTCTCCAATTCTGCGCTCTTCTTCACGTTGTTGAGGGTTACTGTTTGGCTGCGCAGCAAGTCCACATAGCGTTGCTCCTTTTCAATCATCAGCTTGTAGTGCTTCTCGCGTTCGAGCTGCAATTGCACTTTCTTCTCGTTCTAAAACACATCAGAATGCCATGTTAAATCACTGTACGAAAATAAACGTGGGCACTATGAACTTTTCATCAGTATTTGTCTGACATGCCAGCGGATGCGAGACAATCGCACAGCGAGGATATTTTCCACTCGCTGAGATCATCCATGCCTCGCTTCTCGTGATGCATTGTTAATTGATTGGATGTGTTTGCAAATGCAACAAGTTGTTTATTGATTGGGCGAACTTACATCGACTGGTTGAGGTCCAGTTATCCTCGACTGACTATTGTGAGCGCATAATGGACGTACATGGACTCCTGGAGAGGCCATATTTTTACTGGATGGCTTGTGGTGTACTTTCAGTATCACTTGACTCGATGCTGCAAAGAAAAATAAATTATTAGATGTAGAAAGAATTATGCNGCGATATTTAGCAAGATATCTCATTATTAGCTACAATTTTCCCCCGGAAGAGTATCTGTCATTATCTTTTCGATCAACAAACACGATAATGAAAATATAAACAAAAATCTCACTCGTGAGATGTTTGGGTCTGCAGCCTAGAAATAACAAGACCTTTCAGACACGCAAAAAACGCAATGAATGAATGAATGAACGACGAAATATGCGTACATTCATGCTAAATATACGAGTATGTGGTTTATTTTCGTTTTCGTCACGTTAATAAGCATGCATTATACACAATTCGGTTACTATGACAACATCGCACATGTGCTGGATTTATGCAATCTTTCGTTTGCGGGATAAATTTAATGGCAAACATCGCGAAAAAGCAACAATTCGGAACGCCGGAAACAGCAAACTTCGCAAACCATCATCAATGTTTAGTCAATGTGCATGCGTGCGATTTCCGATCACAATCAATGATCCAAATGCAAATGTTCGAAATTTTTAATTGGTTGAACGCGCAAAAATATTTGCCTGTGGCACACGTTGGTGATAAATCATTCCAGCAAAACGCGCATGCAAATGATTCAGCTAGAGACAACAGCAACGAAACGAAATGTAAGAAATCCAACAAAACGGGTGATTTCATATTAATGTTGCCCATTTATTAATAGCGCTCGTTATGTACACCTATGCGCTGCACGAAGTGGTATAAATAGCGAGCGAAATGGCAAATTACGTCATTATTCAATAAAATTGTGTTTCTTACTAAATGGCATGCCATTCACGTCAAAGCAGTCGCTCGTTCGCTTTGATAAATTACATTCGTTTAGAATTACTGCCATCAATTATTGTGTTAATCAATATTTTAATTGATTATCGCTAGGTCTTAATTTGTAAATAATATAAATTGATACAATGGAGCGCTTAATGAGAGTCACATTTGTTGTTTTTTTTTTAATTTCAGAAAATTAATGTCTGTCATTAATTTATCTTGAGGTAACACGTGTATTAGTTCTTGTAATTATTATATTGAAATAATTTGTTATTAAAGAGAAAATGATTTTTTCAATAAAGATAATTTTAGAAAGTGCATTGATTTTTAATATTATGTTACCTTATTTACACATTTTTCAGATTGGAGAGGATAAAAAATGAATTTAAAAATAAAAAATGAGTTACGACATTGAGCAAGGTCAGAAAATTTTTGAAAAATCTGTAAATCCTTCTGGAATGAACATAAAAATTCCTAGAAGTTGCAAATTGCTCATAATTCCACAATAATCGATTAATTTGATTGTTTACACGATTTTAACATGACGAAATCCACTTAATACCTTAAAGATTATATTATTCCACATGACTCACGTTTATAACGGGTTCCAAACAACCACAAACATGACCACTAAATCCGACCATTCA
The DNA here is from genome assembly GCA_030264555.1 of Aleochara sp. GC000083. NCBI lineage: Eukaryota > Metazoa > Arthropoda > Insecta > Coleoptera > Staphylinidae > Aleochara > Aleochara sp. GC000083. Next base: position 22,069 of record JARJDZ010006705.1, read on the forward strand.
TTAAAATGCGATGCTGATGATGATATCAACGAATCAAAATTCTCCAAATTCCAAGGTGGCTTGAGCTACATTCGCCTTTTCGAAATGTTCGCACATTTTTTATTCCCAACAATTTTTAAACTATCCACAAACATTTCCCCCGGTTTTTCTCTGCAGCTTCTTTTCAACAAGTAGCTTATTTATATTTGAAATTTCTCACTTGTCATGTTCGCACATTCGATACACAAGTACTCGACGATGATACCATCCCGAAATAAATAACGTACGAAATAAAACTTGACGAGAAAAATGTACGCCCGCTGGCCGTGATTATTTATGGAACTGTCAGCGACATTCGTGAAACTGCAAATAAAAATTATGCTCCCATTGCGACATCGCACCATGAAACTAATACATTCGTTGAGGAAAATACCTCAGGACGATTACTAACAACAAATCCCACGTGAGTTCTCTGTTATTTGTATGATTTACTGAGTTTGAAGTCGAGTACTCATACAGCAGTAGATGCAATGTTTAAGGATAATCGCGTGTATTACTAATTGTACGCGTAACAAAAGTAGTCGTGGATAAAAGTAGGTATGACCTTATTTTACCGCTTGATTGTTATTGCTATTATTATTGATGCAAGTTGTTTTCGCGTTTGGGTTTTGTCACCGCAAACCCGCAAGGATTCCTTGTTCAGTGTTACTAAGAGACGCCCACTGATTTAATTAAAATTAATTGTTAATGACAAGATATTAAAATCATTTATATTCTCATTGATTGACTCTTAGTTGTAATTAAAATATTTCCTCATACAAAGAATATATCTTCAGATTAATGATGATCATATGAAATTTGATAATGAAATTTCGAAGTCAATTTTATATTCAGTATTTTCTCTTTGCAAATTTTTTATAGTTTACTTGAAGTTCCATAATTTAAAATTTGCAATGTTTAGTTGCTTTCCTAAATATCCCAAATTATTTTTTATTAATTTTTCATTAATATGTGAAATTGTAGGTAAATATTGAAAATATTTTATATTTAATAATATATGGTATTTGTATTCAAAAATTGCAAATTATTTATCGAATTTGTTTGGGGATGAACTTTCATACAACATAAAATTTCTAAAATTATTGAGATAGTGAAATATTTGAAATTTGAAAAGTGAAATTTATGTTTGGAATATTTTATGTAATTTTTCTAATTTTCTTCCAGTTCTTAAATCAAAAATTTGCAATTTTCAGTCAATTTCCTTATGACTCCACATAATTTTTTTATTAACTTTCTCACAATATTATTGAATATTCTGTAAATATTAAAAATACTGAAAATTTGTTTTAGTTGAATATTCAAGAATTGCAAAATATTTTATCGAATCAGTTTTGGGATAAAATTATTATTATCCTATCAAATTCTATTTTAGTAAACTGCAATTTTTCAAAATTTAAATTTGCAAAATTTAATACTTATTACATGAAAAAATTACCACTGAAGAAAATATATCAATGCTGTGCATCATTACACATTATCCTTGAAATCACCTGCAAAAATTTGCGACGCAGAATCTATAATTAGACCACAAATTGAATACAATGAAAACGAAATGGCAAACCAAAAAATGCAAATATGACTTCATCGGTTTACACATAAACATGCCAAATTTTGCAGGAGGGCCCTTAGTGAGTTTTCAAACAAATACATCAATTACATGTTTTTGCAATTCAAGCCAAATGAAAAAACAAGCCCAACCTAAACTAGTAACACACTAAACCAAAATTCAAATTCGCCAACATTTACGAACACACTCCGCATAAGTTTGCATATTCATACATCATGTGCGTTGCTGTCCATTCGCAAGGAATGTTCCCAAATGCCAAAAAGTCTAAACAGACGTATTTATTTAGACGGCATTAATGTAAATGAGTCTGCGTTGCAACAACCTCAACAAAAAAAACGACAAGAATATAAGAATATAAGAACATAAGAAACGAACACTCAATTGTACACGCTGGAAATCTAATTTACATTAATTAGCATTAATTATCGAGCTAACGGATTGTACGCTATTTGTTTCCACCTATTTTTTCTCTCTATTATAAGCGAATTACTTTCGAAATTGGCGTTAATTAGTCTACGCATTTTTTCCACTGTTTGTGTGTATAAAAATAAACATTTCCTTTGTACTTGAAACAATTCGCACTACAATTTCAACACTGATAAATTACTCAAAGTTATATAACACTATGAAATTGTCAATTTCTTGATAATCCTGATTTATAAGCATTTTTTAATCGCGTTGAAAGCTTCACATAAAAAAATAAATTCGGTCATTAAATTCGACATTCCAATAACAAATTGATATCTTGTCACTCACTTCTTCGCTTCTTATTGAAATATCAATAGGTTGGCAAAAAAGGACCATCTCGAAATATGCAAATTTGTGAAATACGAAACGAAACGAAAGACAAACTATGTCGACAACGAATAGCGTAATATTGGCGTCGATCACGACGAAACTAAATAAATAATCATGCACATAATGTCAGGACGTGCCGTGCCATTAAACTATTATCCTATTTATACACTAACGATATAATTGAGGCGTGAAAACGGTGAGACCGTTGCGGACGCGTTGTCGAACTCGCTCTTCAATTGTGATAATTATTATGATTATTACATCGATGATCGGGCGCTTTCGAAAAGTGTTTCGCAGAAAGTTTTTCCATTCGCAAAGGATAAATCGTTTGCACAATTTATTCTTATTAATATACGAGGCTGCGAGCAGTGACAATCTAATAAATGGGAAAAATTGCGAAAATGAAAGTCGTTGCGTTGCTTGTCTCGACGTTCAAATGATACTAAATTTGAAATTTTTAATTTGCCAACATCCGCTTTCTACGTGTGTCACTTGCAATCAGCGTGATTTTCTTTGAAGGTTGGACTAATTATGCAAATTATGGTATTCATTTATAAGATTATCTGCCAAGCTATACAATGTGTAATTCGACTGGTAATTAATAACTTTCAATTTTGTAAATTTTGATACAGACGTTATATTAATTAATTTTTACTTTCTGATTTTACGAATGTATAATTTTCCGCCAAATATTATAATATCAATGGTTGATTATTTTTGAAACTTATTAGGATCAAATATTTAAATACTTTATAAAAGATTGGCTGATTGTAACTTCCTTTTCAGAAATTAACAATTTTAGAATGCATTGGATATTTTTAGATGGGAATTTCTTCAGAAATTAAATATTTGTTTTATAATTTCTGATGTATTCATGAAATGCATTTGAATTTTACTTTAATTTTTAAACAAAATGCTCTGAAATTGATGACAAAATCAAAGTAAAGAAAACTGAAAATTAATTATTAGAATTAAGGGCTTATTAAACAATATCAATTTGAATAATCATTCCTCAGGAAGTAATTTCGTCAATTTTGAAAGATAGTCTGCAGTTTGTTCAAAAATAATTAGATTTGCAAATTTCAAATAAATTTCTAATAAATGTTAAAATTTAATTTCATTCCTTGTAATGTAAAAAATTAAAAATTTTGATATTTTAAATCATATGCGGAAATAAATGTCTAAATATTAATTGCTGGCACAAATATGAAAATAAAAAAACTATACAAACAATAAATGTGATTGAAATTAAGAAATCCATTAAATTTTACGACATTCCACTAATCTAAATTGTCAATATATCCGTTTTCGAGCCGCAATACTTGTTTTAGTACATGGATAAAAAGCAATTTCCTTCTGGCTTGGCTTTGCTTACCGATTGAAGATACCAAAACATAAAACAGACCTCCGCCTCAACTCATTCTACAATAATAAAACTTCACATCGGGAGGAGCGAAAAAAATACATGACGATCTCCAAGCATTAAAAGTTGGTATCAAGTGTTTTCGACGTAAAAAATAGTACAAACATAAAATCTTAATTGCAGAGAGCCAGTGAATCTCCAAATGATCTACGAGACGACCGAAAAAAAAACAATAAAACCAAGTGATGTGATATTTAAATCGTTAGTTTGGCAGCACAATTTGAAATTCTTATAAAGCGGTTTGTCATTGCATAAAATCAAAAAGTCGTATTTTAAACATTTCATTTCATATTGGATGACATCAATTTCTCGAAGATATCTTAATATTCGACTATGATGATATTTTCAAAATATTTTTTCCAATTAAATTTTTGCTTTGATCTTGATTTATGATCATAATCCTTGCTAGGGTATTTCTATATCAACGAAATGAGATTGTTCGGATTTGCTAATTTTATTTGCAAATATTCGTAGAGCTTCTGTAAGTAAATACGTCACTGATACAGAAGTGTACTTACTAATATTAAGTGGGCAAACAACACAAGCAACAACGAGTTCATGCAAGTGGCTCAGTCATGGCAAGTTACAAAGTCTGGAAAGCGAATTTGTGGTGATATACTCAATGCTCTTCTCTGCGCCACAGATTAAATTAGGCCAAGCATTAACCGAAACGTTAATAAATTCAATTTCCTAACTGCTCTCTATGCACTCGGCTGCATCATTACGATGCTTATTTTTAAAAGCCGGGATTTGATTTAAATTTAATTTTCAATAAACACATGAAACGATGCGAATGAATCTATAATTGCATTAAGGAATTCCAAGTTTCTAGAACAAGCAATAAAAATTTCTGCACATACAAGTATTTCTTTGACAATTAGAGTTTAAGTATTTTTTTGAATAACTAAATGATGAAAGTATTGATAATTGTAATTATCATTGAATTATTTTGTATCACTGAAGATACAAATTTAAATCAGTAAATTTATAAAAGGCTAGAAAATACAAAAGATTCTAAAATCCTTTACAATAAATCATAGTTTTGTGTCCATAAAACTTTCTTTGAAATTTCGAAGTATTTCCCTTCTGAACAATGAGTATCATTGCATTATTTTGCATTAAAGAATAACACCATAGTAGAATTTTCGAAAAATCCCATATTTTTAAGAATTAACGATAAAGTTGTGTGCCCAAAAATTTTATCCTGCAATCCTGCATTTTTTGAATATTAAAAAGCTTGATTAATAAATATGAATAATAATTAGTATCATTGCAATATTTTGGACTGAAATTACTATATCAAAGATTTGTTAGAAATTTACCCAATTTTCCCGACTTGGTTGATAATTGAAAAGATTTTTCTGAAAATTCCAGAAGATTCTAGAATCTTATTTTGGAATAAACGATAATGTTTCATGACTATACAATTTTCTTTGAAATATCAATATCACATTTTTGCATATGGATCAAAGGTTAATGATTATTATAATTGAGTAATAATATTGTAGAATTTTCTAGAATAACTGACAAGAATTTCTCCTTATAAAATTTTTCTGTTTGAAATAATGAGCTTAAATATTTTTTGAATATTCTAAAATATGATTACTAAGATTCTTGAACACTGTTATTCCCTCATTCATTGTTAGCATATCTTACAAAATAAATTGATTTTGACTTCGAGAGATTTGCAAAAAAAATAGTGGAAAAAATGTTATAGAAAATCCTATCAGACGTATTTTCATCATGGAACATTTTCAATCACCCAAGCTGATAGATCAATGCTAGGGCACTCAATTTATTATTATAACATCAGGACGAACTACGAACCAATCGCAATCATCAATCGCGAGCAAATATCAAGCGAGCCTCGCACTTATTATGCAATTTCCCACAGCGATTGCAAGCAGAGCCGGCACAAATATTAGTGCGCCAATCAATTAAACGAGCAGCTGTTATTATTTACACATACGCGTGTCAATAAAAAACGCTGGGACACATGTTTACATTACAGCGCGCCATTTGCGCAAAATAATCGATTAGTGACTTGCGCAAGTGCAGCAAGAATGGACGGTGAGCAAATTAAGATTCAAAAAGGCGCAATGCACATTTTAATTACAAATCTATTCAAATAAATAAACTCGTTCTCGTTCGCGCCGGCGAGCGCCGGCAAGTTGAAAAGCATTAAAATCAATTACCGACTTTCCATTCGGTTCGCAATATTTGTTTAAACATTCGAGATATGTACACGTCGCTGGTGCTGCTCTCGTGCAGATAAACGATCGCCTCCGGAGCGCGGAATGCAATTAAATGCAAATAAAGAATTTATCACGTGCGTGCCCGCGAGATTATTGATGCCGAGTTCAATTGAATTTAAGCATTTCTTATGTTTGTTAATATAATTATTGCTGGTGGATTGTGATGGCCGAATGTCTGTCGCTTCCTCGTAGAAATTAATCAAACAGGCAAGTGCCCTAAAGTGTGTCCTATTTGTTTCAGCCCGCATGGTTGAAATAAGTGTGTGGTATTTTAGTCGAAGGAATCGTGAACATGGTTCATGTACGATGGGTTCTTCTATTCACTGTTTCTGACAATGGGCAATTAAATCTTTGAATGGTGATAATTACATGTTGCAGTGTGTTGAATTCTTCATATTTTGCTTTTGCTTTCTGAGGAGTTGATGACATTTGTAACAGAAGAAAAATTTCTTGAGGAAATTGAGTTTGAAAAAAAAAATAATTAATCAACCAACTTTTCAATTTTTTTAAATAAAACAGTGAAATTATCAATCGTTTTTCTTCTTTTATTCCTTATGGATTCAATATCAACCTGAACTTTGAATCATGATATAAAAAATATGAGGGAAATGCATTTTACTATTTCACTTTCTCCGAAATCATAACATAAATTTATCAAAAAAATCGGTCAATTTGTAATCTAAAGAGCCAAAATTTGAAAATTGAACTAAATCTGTATGTTTTCTATTATCTTCAACAATCAAATATTTTGCATTAATTTACCCATCGACAGAAACTATTGCAAAAATTACATTTGCAAAATTTTAAACCCAATGGAAATTTCCATTTAAAATATGACATAGAAAACCTAATATTTAGTCCACGAAGAATCATAAACTTGACCCAAAACGTACAACCAAGAAAAGAAATCTTTCAACAAACGACCAATTAGCAAGAAACCCAAATTTGAGATTTACAACCATCATAAAAGTGTCAGTTACACAATGAACTTCTTCCAGGCAAAAAAACCATAGCGCCTCTCGTGACCCATATTGAATTCCCAACCTTGGAAATTAGACCATCAAGCACAAAGTAGAAAATAGCTTATATACGATTGTGAAGTTAACGAAGTGTAGAAAGGTAGGCTCAATGTTCGATCAACAACAAAGCATTCAATTCCATTCCTCAATTATTCATCCATCCATGGGTGAAATCATGCGATCCCTTTTTGAACTACATTTCCTAGTGCCATTGGGTCTTTCAACCCATCGAATCGGTAACTAAACATTATCGATCTCGGTAGTCGCCTGAATGTTTTATTGTGTTTCGAGGTTTGGTATCAAAACGCGTGGCACACATTCATCCATATCGTTCGAGAATGAAGGCCTAATGTGAGCGACCCCTCCCAATGTAGTTAAACAAATTGTATTATATAATATGATTCAGCCTATAGCTTAGAATAGCAAAGAATGACAAGGATGTTGGAGGTATGGGTTCAAAAAAAGGCGATGAAAGCATATTGTCCCGTATAAGTAGAAGAGAAAACACAACCAGGAGAAAAATGGATCCGTTACGGAAGAACGAATAAAATTGAGTGGATTAGTATTTATGATATCAAAACAAAACGACCGTGTGTCTATTGTTAGCTTCTTATAGTAATTGAGTGCACGTGACTTTCCAAAACGACCATGCTGGGTTATTTTGATTCATTACCATTTATGATTGTATTTTTTTCCAAAAGGTTTGGATGTTTATAATTGAAGTCATGCAGAAAAACTATTGCATTTAACAGGGCAGAATGTTAACAGTTTGCCCCCTTTGGAAAATGGGACAACTTAAATTGTTTGATATTGTTCAACCGCACGCTTTGAATTTATCCCATTTGGAAAATGGGGAGAGGAAACTACGGGTGGATTTTCTTGGGGTAAATAATGAATATCACGATTGTATCTACGGAAAATTTACGATGATTGAATAAACAAAGGCACGCGATTGTACCAACTTGAATTCAACATGCTATGTGCATTTATTTTTTGTTTGTCGTATTTGTAATAAAAACTTTAATCCTGGTTTGAATTTATTACTGGGGTTAGTGGTTTATCTTGTGGCTGCTTAATATGGAATTATTCATGAAAATTCCTAATGTAAAGCATTTGATTGCAAATCAAAATAATGTTTACATTTCAACATTTTAATAAATCATTTGCTGAAAATGCAAAACCTAACTGAACACTAAACTTTTTGTTTATTTAATTAACAATGAAAATAGGTAATTAATTTTTCCAGATAATTAATTACAAAGAAATCAGTGAAATTAGAGAGTATAAATCAAACATTGTCACAATAGGAACAATTTGATCCAAGAATGTAAAAGGGGAAAAGTGAATGAATGTATTATAAATTACAGACAAATTCGAATTCTGCACAGATTTCGGTTTCATTTGCACATCTGTGATTCGTTCTATTCAAAAAGTCGAGGACAGCTGACATGATCAATGAACCCACATGTCTCAATCATCGGAGAAAATGCACATTTGCCAATTGCAAATAACACTCATTGTCATCAGTCATCAATATGTTAGCTAGCAATCCGACTCTGGAATAATTCGTATTGGTGACAGAAAATTCAACAAGCACTTGCAATTCTTGCACGAATATGAATACTATGCATGCATTTGATGGATAAATAAATAATTCAGTGAACGTTCAACTTTACCAAGTTCTTATTCATGTATTTAAATTATGGCGCCTTTTAATGAATGCATTTTAATGAGGGAATTTCTTCAGTTGAAATTACAGAGCGAAACTTAAAAAAAAAATCAAGTATTTTGGAATTTTTATTATTTTTCTCAGAAAAGCAAAAATTAATGAAAAAGATGTAATTATTATTATTTACTTTCCTGACGGAATGGGAATCAGAAAGAATAGATTATAATAATGAAAACCATTGATTGAATAATCAAAAGTGGCAGATTCGAGTTTTTCCAGATTTCTTAATATTTTTGTGAGAAATTATTAAAAAAATAGAAATATGTTGTAAGTTCTCATTTCAAATTTTCTATTTTATGATGACTTTTTTAATCATTAATTTGTATGGGGCAAATTATCAATTAAACATTAACGAATACAAATTTGTTACTAAAAAATTTCCCCAATAAATTTGCCATAAAATTCATTTCAATTTTCCGAATTTAATAATTAAACGACCTGAAGAAAATGTCGCTAAATAAATGATGAAATGAACTACCAATTGGGCAATTTTCTACGATCCTTTGTAATTTTTTCTTTTTCGGAAGAAATTCAAGACACCAAAAAACGTGAAACGAAACGAAAATATGCGCCTGTTGGAAATACCTCGTGAAAATATCAGCAAAATGCGTGCTCAGAAGCAGTCTAAACGTCTCTGGCGAGTATTTTCCGCTCACGATGAATTCTATAAAAAGATCGAAAGCGCGTCGAATGTCGAATGCGGCAAAACCGAACCGTACGTACGCAAATCACACATATTTATCTTGCAAATACCCCATCATTTCACTACAGTACCCCACCAAACATTACCGCTCATAATCGCGCAACGAATGCGCAAATTACTTGCTGCGCATACTTCTTAATTAACCACACACGAAAACCTTTATGCGAAATGAACTTACATTGTTCGAACCAACCAGCAAATAATACCTCCAAATCAAGCAACAACCTTTTCCATACGTAATCACAACCATCGACCATATCAATCACTGAATGAGAATCAGGAATCACATTTTGCATAAATTCGCACAAAAATTCGCCGAATGAAGAAAAACGAAGCGAACTTCTTGCGGTATTTGCACTTCAAAGAGACGTCGTAGGTTGCACCAATGCGTACAATACGCGGCACGTAAACAAACACGCGTTTAATGGTGTTTTAGAAACGGGAAACTGTCGTAAAAGTGGGCCTCGGTCGAAGTTTGCGTGCGCGCATAGTAAACGAGCAAACATTTATTCGGCAGCGTGTGTGTTTCTTCGATCGTAATCGGCATTTATTAGGCCGATAGTAATGACCGGGTGGCCAGGCTGGGATGTGGCGAACGTGTCGACGCAGACTGAGAATACATCCGAGTTGGATTGGAAGTTGGAGCGCGGTCCCGGGTCCCAAATGGATGCCCGACGACGATGATGGCGACGACGACGACGACAACGACGCCAGCCAAAACGGATGCGTGCACAATCAGATTTACAGGAGTGTATGGCTTATGATAGGGCACATCGTCGTGCACGATTCAATTCAATTTAGCGGGAATGGAGCCAAATTGCAGACTGCTGCTTTCAGATTCGTGAGTTTTATTGCAATGTATTGCGGTTCGCTTTATTAGTTTCATGTTGATATCATGAGCGAATTTTTTCTTCAGGTTAGTTGATGTATTTCAATTACATTAGTAATTTTCCTAAGAACCACTAACTCCCTGTAATTGTACCCTTTATTCGGTACATTTAATTAAAGAAAAGTAATTGCCAGGTCCAAAATGTATAGAAAGTGCAATGGTTGATGTTTTAAAGTCGAGAATTTTCAAAGAACAAAATCATAGAATCTTATATAAAAAAAGAGATTTCTGAAAAAGTTGTGTCTTTTCAAATCTTTTAATTAGTTCAAGACCAGATAATATTAATGCAAGGTCACGTTTTTGATAGGTTTTTGAAAAGTGATCTATAGTTTGAAAAAGTTTCCCTCAGTTCCTCTTCAGTATTTTTATAAAAAAAATGATATAATTTTTTGAGAGATATAGTTATGAAGAACAGCGATTTTCTATTTGAAATAGTAATTTCAAAGCTCTTTACTTTTTGAAATGGAAATTCAAAATTGATCTACATTTTGAAGACACTTTCCCCAATTCCATAATAATTATAGAAAAAGAGATTCATATTTTTAAAAACCTCTAATTTGAAAAGTAACTGTCAGTAGAAAATAAGGGTTCTTGAACCTTACTTGATTTTTAAGAAATTGCAGAAATAAATTTTTAAATATGGCTAATAAATATTTGTTGATAACTAAAATATCAGTTACGACACCTTTCCAAACAATAATAATTAATTAGAAATTTAATTAATTTTGATAATCTTATAAGATAATCATATAAAAATAAATGAGTTATAGAAAACAAATCCAATTTGATTGTAATTTGGGTGTAACTTTATGTAAAGAACGTTATCGATTTGTAATTCAAATCACATTGTGTTCAAATTGCAAAATATCTAGCACTAAATTTCCAACGTGTCAATTGCAAAAAGTAACCTTAATTATAAATTTTGCAACAACTTGCAAACTATTTGCAACAATTTTATGATTTCAAGTAATTAAAACCTGATTGTTTGAAGAACTTTAACTTTATATATTGTGATATCATAATGCCTAAAAAATTACTGCTTTTTCTAAAAACCCTTTCTATTTTGTGCTTCTACTACTTTTGAAAACTCCTTCTGACTATTTTGTGCAAATATTCTGAGCAAATACACTTCCTCCATGCGAACAAAATCGAGATTGTGTTGATCGCACACCTTCAGCTGGATGTTCTGTTTACATCCTGTTCGTCTGATCTACAGACAGTTCCAAATTATGAAACCAGGAACCATTTACGAAAAAACCCTCGAAGAA
>JARJDZ010006707.1:0-13120 GCA_030264555.1 Aleochara sp. GC000083
ACCGGGCAAACGCTCTGGCATAAGCAGGGGCGGACGTACGAAGAGACCTGATTGAAGTTGGGGTGCCCCACAGAGCAGGAAGGGCAGCCATCAAACAATGGACCACTACGGAACATTGGCGGCTATGGGAGAAATCCCAAAAGTGCAGATGGACCAAAGAACTCCTGGGAGAATCAATACAGGAGTGGGGGCCCAAAACCAAAAACTTAGACAGATGTAAAACCCGTATGATCCATCCTCGTGGGGATGAAGCTGGAAGGCCACACACCAGCTTTCTATAACTTACTTGCGCTTCTACCTTCATCGTGAGAGTACCTGTCTGTTTAGTAGTAAATAAACCCATAGAAAAGAAGCAAGTCTTTTATTGTGAAAAGTGTGAGAAACCAGTGACATCACCTCTCACGGGTCCAAACACAGTACGAGTATGTGAAAACCGTACAGTCAGACTCGTAATAGTAGCGACTGGCGCCTGGCACAATATTGCAATACTACAAGGAGACAGCGAGGATTCTGATGGATCAATTGTTCATGAGGAAGTGGAGCAGGTTAGTAATGTTGACGGAAGCATGTGTGGAAATGCTGTCAGAAGAGCCGTAATAAACAATGTACTCTCTTAGAAGTAAAACTAACTATTTATTTTTCTGCCATCCTTCGGACCTCCTCCTCCAGTTTCCGTTTCTGCAGTCTCGCAACCACCAACTTCGTTTCCTTAATTTCTTCTTCCAATCGAAGGATACGGAGTTTCGCAGCGTGCCGTTCCTGCTCCCGCTCTTCCTTCGCATCCTTCCTTCTTTTAATAACGCTAGTGAGGGCCTCTAACGCTCGCCTTTTTTGTTTTGTGGCTGCAATGTTTCTGTAAAATAAACAATGCGTAATACGCAATAATGAATGTATAATGTATAATTACCTGTCACTGGTGCATCGGGCTTTCCTACCACGGGTGAGGAAATTAAGACCACCTCAGTTTCATGGCCGTTTGGTGATCCACCTTTCTCCTCAATGTCATCCAGGTATAACCCGCTCGAATCGAACGGGTTTTGAGGAGGTTGAAATTGAGGCCGCAAACAACTCACTATTTTTTCGACCAGAATAGNCGTTCACCCGTTTCCCATGCTTCCTTTTTTTGGGATACCGAGACCCATCGGTTTTTTTATTTTCAATTATGTTTAGAAATTTGTCGTTAACAAGATCGAATAAATGTTCTTTTCGAAGTTGGAAAAATTATGATATAGAGATCGTGAGGTTCAGAAAGGCACAAGGAGTGGGGATAAACATGCGCAAACATTGCTCGTTCACAGTAGCGAATTAAATTAAAGGGTGTAGCAAAAAAGCCAGCTGCGTCGAAGTTACCCGAATCGTATTTTGGTTTCTGCGCAGCATGACCCACCCCCACTATTTGTGCCTTTCTGAACCTCACGATCTCTACCTCAAATTAAGAAATTTGAAAACGTCACTAACGTCAGTTTTTATTCTGTGCTCTGTATTTCTTTTGAGAAAATAAGGTTCCCTTATTCGAATATATCAAAAGCAATAATGCTTGGTAGTTGCATTTTGGAGTGCAGAATCGAAGTTTATGGAAAGTTTTAAATATTGCTGCTGCAAGGCACACCAAAATTCAAAACTCTATCCAACATCCATGCCTACGTAATGAAAGATTATTCGTATTACCAGATGCAGTGCATGTTTATAAGAATCTTCCTGCAGCGCTTTATTTTAAATGAATGCCTGGGACAAAAATATGATTTACCATCAAATGAAATTTCCATTGAACTGATAAAAAAGATTAAAGGACGAAGATATACATCCATCACACTTTCATACTATGAATGCCAGAGTTAATGTGGCATTACTTAATAACGATGTTGCCGTTGGACTATTTTATATTGCATATCAAAAAATATCATTGAAGAAAAACACAGGACGAATTTGGTTTGTTAAGGTGATGCATCGTTGGTTCAAAATAATGACAAGCCGCTATGCTGGATTGGCTTTAACGTCAGGAGACGAGGAGAAAATTCAATTTTTACAATCTATTCAAGAACTAATGTATAATTTGGCCATAAACAAGACCTGGAAACCTTTGCAAACTGGAATATTATTATCAACCGCCACAAAATTTTCAGTCTCCTCATGCTTGGTTGTTTTACGCAGAATGCTTTTTCGTCAATAAGATGCAGACAACCAGTTCCAAATGCACACATGTTCAGAGTTTCTTTACGATTAGTTTGCTTATCGCAATTTGAAGCACAAATTACGCGTTCTAGCTACGCCGCTGCAATGCAAACGATCTGATCAAATACTGCAATAAGACGACTATAGTAGATACCGAAAGTGCAGATGAAGCAATTATTGCAGCACTAGAACATGGGAACTTAACTTTTCTGAACTTAAATGTTAGTATGCAAGCAAGTTTATATTACTTAGTTCAATTATTCACAAAGTGAAGAGAAATCAATCAATTTGTAATACATGTTACAAGAGTGTTCTCAAATCAAACCCAAACAACACGACATCTCTCGCTTTATTTACGAAATTGAAAGAATTTAAGCAAAACGTTTTGGAGTTATCAAACATTAATTTTTATAACTACCTGTACAGTTTTGAGGTATACTTTAGAAAATTTCAAGATGCAATAGTTAACAATACTATAAACCTGGACCACTTTATGAACAAGGCATTAAAAAAATATCGTCCTTTGAAATCTATACCACAGTGTCACGACATGATTCCGAAGATTGTTAAAATATTCCTACGTACTAGATTATATTTTCTTCTGAGGGCCAAATCGAAAGCTGCGCTGATACAAATAGCGGCAGGAGCATGGCGATGCGAGTTTATGTTAAAAAGTAATAAAAACCAGAATTAAATAAATCCATTATTTGGTTGAACATTGCAGTGTCTACTTTCCATATACTTCCATATAATTTCTTAGTATTCATGGCGTTGATAATATCTTAAATAGAATTTAATCCCCTTCTTTGCAATAGTTTGACTGAAATAATCTCCTAACCATGAATTGCGCCCTCATCACATTTAAAGTAAACAATGACGAAATGTGCATTGAATAAAGAGAGCCTTAGAGTGCACCTCACTTGTGGGGGTAAAATTCATGCCACCACAGAGACCTTACAGTATATGTGTATAAGCCTGTCAATGTGTTAATGCGACTGCCATATAACTTTTTTGTATATTTGTGTTCTTATGACCGTTTCCACTCTAGATCTCTATGCTTATAGTATCTAGTGACAGAGGCGCGTTATACGAATAGATGAAAGAGAGACATTTGTCTAGGGCCGCAATGGGCCTTGTGGACATAGAAGTCATCAAGAGGCTAAACTATTGCATTTATGAAGGCCTCGCCATTGCCACATGTGTGTTTATTGCATATCAATAAATACATGATCCTTAAAAAAATAACCTTTCTGTGAGGCAGGCCTTTGTCATGTTTCTGTCATCTTGCATATTATATCTAGGAATCGGGTGGTTTATTGATGGTGAGGGTTATTTATCACGTTTATTATCCAGTGTTGCTAGCTCCCTGACTATTCTTTTGAAATTCTTCTGCTGCACCACGTGCAACTCAAATGATTTCAAGCAAATTGTTTGATAGTGTGTGGGCTGCACCCCCAATTATGTTGTAGAAATGATTAAGCCAAATTCGTGGCCTCACACCACCAAGAAGCTCAAATTTCAGTTCATTGCACATCAGTACGTCTGCTTGTCGTGATTTCCTCACCTGAACTTGAATAAGAAGCGCACTAATCCAAAATATACTTTCGGTAAAACAAATTTATTTGTTTGATCATAAGCAAAGTGCCCAATAAATTGATTCATTTGTGATATTAGTGTGTGATTTATATCAGGTAAGTTATCTCAAGTTGTTATGTAATAGTTAAATTCAAAAACTAATTGAAAATGTTTATGCAGCCTTAATCATGAAACGAAGTTTCGAATCCGATGACCAGAAAAGGAAGAGGACCAAACTAAGGCAATAATAAATTTGCCCCCAAATATGTTCGAGATTGCATACGGTAGAGAAATAGGCCTAGGCGATTGTGGCATCGAACGGGAATGCAGAATTATCGACAGGAAATGGTAGCCCTGAACGGTAGGATAAATGATAGCATAAGGAAGCACAAAAATAACACGTGGTGCAATATATTAGGTGCAGCAAACGCGCGCGATTACGCGAGCCAATATCTAATACCTGTTTTAAAGAGTTGTTCCAGCTATGTCTATAAGGATTCAGGCAAGGTGAAGCTGGTTGGCCCAACAATATGAAAGCGTCCACCTACTCCTCAATAATACAAGTGTAAGGAAGGTCATATTATACTGAACTGTAATGAAGAACCGGTACCAATTATTGGACCGCGACATATCAATAAGGAAATAGCGGAGTTGAAGAAGCGAAACCCTGAATCAAATTTTCGTACATAGTCAGGGCAATCATCAAATAAGCGTATTTTCCAAAACAGTGGATGATATCTACTATTGTGCCCGTCTTAAAAGAGAGAAAACCACCGGATAAATCGAGAGTTACGCCTGTGAGTCTACTCTCGCATTTATCAAAAGTCACGGAAAAGATCATTTTGGAGCGGCTGAACAAGTTAGATACGGATTCGGGAATTATTCAATCAAGTCAATGCAAACAAATTCCAACAAAAATCGCAGCACATTAAAGGTTAGATTGGAAGCGTTCGAGAAAGTTTGGATTATAGGGATACTCTACAAATTAATCAGTAAGAATGTAGACAGGGGCATGTTAAAACTACTTCACTCATACTTGACCTGAAGATCGTTTCGCGTAAGAATAAAGAGTACTCTGTCGGGGACTCATAAACTAGAAGCAGGCATGCCGCAGGGATCAGTGTCCGGGCCAGAGCTATTCTTGCTAATGCTGAGTAACTGAGGGCCGTTTGCACCGAGAAATTTAAGCTTACACTTAGTTAAGTTACACTTAAAAGTTAAGTAGGGCTTTTCTTCGGTTTGCGTTGCACCATACCCCTCCTTAGCTAAGTGCAGCTTAAATGAAATAGTATATGGCAACAGCGCAATTTACAGAACACGCCATGCGCAAATCAATGCGCAATCGTTCATTTAGCCTTGGTGGCGCCCCAGAACTCTACTGATACATTTTAAACCCCCATCACCCTTATTTTAAATTCAGCGTTCAACGAGGTGGTGAGTAGCAAAGTATTACGATGGAGAGAAAGAAGCGAAGTCCGAACTTCACAAATCGCGACGCGGAAATTTTAATCGGTTTGATCATGGACAAAAATGATATCATAGAGAATAAAAAAACCGATGCCGTTACATGGCGAGAGAAAGATGCCGCGTGGGACACGGTGACTGCGGCTTTTAATAATGCCAGCCTACAGGCACGAACTAAGGCTGAGCTAAAAAAATTTTTCGAAAATCGTAAGAAAAATGTGCGAAAAGTGGCAGCGCAGGAACGCCTGGAAGTGGTTAAGACAGGAGGAGGCGTTCCTGAAGTAATCCAGAAACCTGCGCATCATGAAATGATGCGCGCAATAATCAACGCAAAAACAGTGGAAGGATTAGTCAATCAGTTTGATATGGACAACCCGTCCTTGCCAGGAGAGTGCCTGGGTGCAGCAATCGACGCCCCTCAGGAAGATCCAGGTGAAGAGGCAAGCCAGATTGCTGATGCCGACATGGAGGTAAATTTGTTAGCATCAAACTTCATCTTAATATTTGATAATCATACTATTTACATTCTTTTTAGGGTGAAGTAATGACATGGAGTGATTATAAGCCCTCCATGCTCAAGGCTTATGTTTCAACTCCCCTGAGGCAGGAGGAGCATTGGAGCGCGAGACGTCGTCCGATATTGAAGCAAGTAGGATCAACAAGCTCAATATCGGACGAATACGTAAGCCTCGCAAGTCTGAAGAAGGAAGCAGCCGAAATTCAGCTACGCATAATTAAGCATGAAGAAATTCATAAAAAGAAAGTGAACGAGGCAGTACTACAAGGATTAGACCTTGACAATCAAATTAAGGTTCTAAAGCTGAAATTGCTGCAAAAGGAGTGTGACGAAAAAAAGAAATAAAATACTAGGACTACATTTATTATATCTTTAACAATGTGCCAATCATCCCTAACGTGTTAACCTTCATTCAAGTCGTTGCTATTAACATGTTCAATATTTCCATCATTGAGTAAATTTTCAAAATTCGGATCATCCACAGGCGGGGTATCTTCATGCATGTGTCGGGCAATATTGTGAAGTACAGCAGTAGCTACAATTACAACTAATGTTGTATCGTTTCAAGCGGCATCCGTATGACATTACTGGAAACCTAGGCTTTCACATTCCAAAAAGTTTCTCAATTTTGCCTCTTGTGCGAATTTGTGCTTCATTATACAGTTCTTCAGCTCGATTACGAGTATTTGCCAAAGGCGTTAATAAATATGACTTTAAGGCATATGCACTGTCTGCTGTAGGAAATTTGATGAATCGTGGCCACAGTGAAGCTATTAATTTGGAGACTTTTTTATAATACGTGAAGCAGTGGAGACATGTACACCCATAAGATCAGCCACACTCAAAAGATGCTCGCCAGTTGCATAATGCTATTAATAGCTTCTTGATCGGTGAGACAGAGTGGTTTCTGAAATGAGACACATGTTGAAATATAAATTTAAAGATTAATTTAAGTTTAAATGTTCGTTGGAAATTCCAAACGATCTTCAATCATTTGCAGAAGGTTGTGAACTGTTACTTTAGTAAGCCGAAAACGTTTAAAAAAATCCAGCTCACTCATTGAATACAAATAGTGCCTTTCATATACAGTTCTTGGGAAACCTAACTCAAGAATTTTAAGAACTTCCAAATCATCCTAGACAGCATTATTAAAAAACGTCCAGATCCATTATTACGTGCACGCTAGTTTAGAAATTAAATCTATTGTACCACAAAACCCTCAAATCACACACCATTAATGAAGAAGTCACACTCCAACAATACTGCACTCGTGGTTTTTCGAGGTTAGAATCTTCTTCTTAAATTTCTTAAGCTGCAGAATTTGTTGGCTTATAAAATTCACAATGGGCAACTTATGGGAAATTCAGTTTCAGTTTCCTGTTCGTCTTGCATTTGTAATGACGATTAATAAGTAGCACGGCCAATCGTTGGAAGTGTGTGGAATAAACTTGGAATTGCCGTCCTTTTCACATGGACAGTTGTATGTGGCGTGCCCGGGAGTTGGTAAACCGTCGGCTTTATATGTTTTTGCGTCGGAAGAAAACCATATAAAAAATGCGCCTTACATTCTGCCTCCATGTTTATTCGGACATGAATGTAACTCTAAACTCTTCCAACGATTTCATTGCATTACATATTCATTGTACGTTAATATACCAGTAGATGAATTATGATTTTAAGTGTTGTTTGCCCTATTTCGTTTCATACGATGCTTTCCCTTAGACATTTTCATAAACTTCGTATCGCAGCGGAGCAACGTCTGCCGTATCCGCTAGTATAAAATAAATTTGTTAAGTGGTAGTGATTCTCGTCTGATCACCGAAGTTAAATAGCGTCGGGCGTGGATAGCACTTACAAGGGGCTAACGCCAACCCGAAAATTCAAATTTTAAAACCACTCACACTATTGAAAGTACAGGTTGGTAGAAGTGCTGAAAAAATTTTTTAGCGGCTGCGATGTCCAAATATGGTCTGTAGCCGCATCCAAAGATTGAAGCCTTTTCTATTTTTACTATGGCTGCGTTCGGTAATGTAAGTTACCATGGCCGCCCACTTGTATGACAAATCGATTTTTGGGGTCCATTTTTTTACCATTTTAATTATATTTTTTTGTTGGAATCAAACCCTTTTTAATAACACTTTAGAAATTATATTATATAATTACAATATTGATTATTTAATATTATATTTATAAGTAGAAAGATAGAAAAAACATCCCAATGCGCGCAGGGTACGAACCCTTGACCCAAAAGGTACCTGGCAAGCACCGTAACGTATGTACCACATTGAAGACTTACTCCTAGCAACTCATTCATATCAAAAAATGGTAATTTTATCGTATTTTCTTCGGAGGCGGCTGTAGTCCATATTTCGACATCGCAGCTGCTAACAAAAATTATTTTGTACTTCTACCAACCCATTCTTTGAATGGGCTGAGTGGTTTTCAATTTGAATTTTCGGTTTGGCGTTAGTCCCTTGTTAGTTAGTTCTTCATGCTCTCTTTCTCATCCCGAACATGCATGCATCATCTTTTGCTCAAACTTGTCACAGAGAACAAGAGAACGAAAATAAAAACTGGTCTCGGTCAGTTTCGCCTCTAACCACTCACTGTACTAAATGTACCAAAAGAACTAAAATCGTCACAAATAGGGAATAGTTCATTCTAGTACAGTGCAGTGTACTAGTTCCTGATAGTACATAGTAAATGTACTACACAACTCTACTGGCAAGCACCGTAACGTATGTATTCTACCACATTGAAGACTTACCCCTAGTCACTCATTCATGACAAAAAATGGTAATTTTATTCTATTTTCTTTGGAGGCGGCTGTAACCCATATTTCGACATCGCAGTCGCTAACAAAAATTATTTTGTTATACCAAATTATACCAACCAATTCTTTCAATGGGCTGAGTGGTTTTGCAATTTGAATTTTCGGGTTGGCGTTAGTCCCTTGTTAGAAGGGTGACCATTTGGAAACATCACGCATCGTTATTTTGAAATTATTTTAATGACTTGCAAACAGTGGACTTTATTCCTGCATGCAATAGCTCGTCACCAGAACGCGCAAGCAAGAAGATATAAAACGACCGTAAACACACGGCCGCTTGCATGGTCGCATGCTCACATGAACGCAAAAGAAATAATGCGGTCGGCATCTGAACGTGCAGATTTTTGCGTGCAGTGCGTCTCCGCAAGCATCCGCACACGGCCAAGAAATACTACGCCCGTCTCATCACAGCGAGCACAGTTTGGCGATATAACAACTTAGGTTAGCCTAGTAGCCCCACAACGGGCAACCAGAACGCATCAAAAATTATGAAAAAAGGCGCCGTGGACCAGTTAAGCCCCGAAAATCGCGTACGGCGAATATTTACAACGGCTAAGAAATTAGTCGTAGCCACTTCCTGCTACTGGGTGTTCCCAATGTATTGCAATGCACCAGTCGAGCATCGACATTAAAATTGAACCAATGTTCGACCGCTTGAAGCCGATTTACCAGACATATTTGTCGTCGCAAACCAGTTGCTCCTATCGTCAACGATACAGGGCTGGTACCATTGCCGCGACCAAAGTCGGACACCCCAATACATTCATTATAGAGCTTTTAACTATCGAGTGTTCAATTTATTCTTGCCAACTTTGACTAGACGGGATACGGCCTTAGAGGCGTTGAACGCTTTACCGCAACGAGCGAGTTATCCCTGTTATCTGAGACGTCTTGTAAAAACTCTTCAAGCCAAAAAGATCGATAGGCCGTGTTTTCGCAGTCCCTATGCATACTGAACATCGGGATCAAGCCAGCATTTAGCTTTTTGCTCCACGCGAGGTTTCGGTCCTCGTTGATCTGGCCTTGGATATCCACGTTATTCTTTGACAGATGTACCGCTCGGCCTGCCATTGTCCTCGAATCGTATCACGCGGGATAATATAACTGCGATCAGACACCACGAGGAGCCCGTACAGCAAACCAAAGCAAGCCACACGGAATACCTAATGGGCCGTGTCGCATCACACCACTCTCAACTCTTGGGTCAAGAACACCGTGAAAGCCGCCGCTATACCGAACGGCGAACCCGTTCCGCTTCGTCGAGTAAGTCAGTGGTCGCCAAAGTGTGGTACGCGTACCCCAGGGGGTACGCGAGATGATTCAAGGGGTACGCCATGGTGAATACGTACGCCAATATTTAATTTATTTATCGTAATAAATCGTATTATTGGGGGTACGCCGCTATTTCAACTCTGCTTTAGGGGGTACGGGACCCAAAAAGTTTGGCGACCACTGAAGTAAGTAAAGAAACGATGAAAGCAGTGGTATTTCATCGTCGACGGGCGGCCATAACCGTGATCCCGTCTCCCGCTTATGAGACACACTTCATGTCTTCTTACAGTGCCAGATTAGAGTTAAGTTCAACAGTCTTCTTTTCCCGCTATTCTTTCCAAGTCTGTTCCCTTGGCAGTGCTTTCGCTAGTTAGTAGGTAGGGACATTAATTAGAGACAACGTCGGCCTGTCTTTCGAGATAAGCAACTTATCGTCTTTTTACTGACTACACTTCTTCCTGGGGCCGAACTAATTTGTCCGAGGGCTTCCCACAGGCTCGTGGTACCGGTCATCAAGTGGCTCGGAATCTACCTCTGACCAGAGGTAAGAGGGTCGGGACGTAACTACTGAAGAGGCGGTTGGTTTCGCATTCAGCAGCTGAGCTAACTGCCTGAGACAGAAAGCCATTGGTCTTCGGAATGCACTACCACGCATTCCCTTCAGGGCTACCGACAGCCTTTCGCGTTATTTGACGTCGGCGCGACCGAAGACTGGGTCCCCCGTCTCATTTCCACTGGTTGTCAACCAGCTTTCCCACCCAGCGGTTGAGAGTAGCGGTTCAGAAGTGCCTGGTAATAAGAACAAGAGCATTTGGGAGTGTTGAGCCCCTGCCACCACGAGAAGGTGCGTCGGTTGCGGCAGCATAGGCTACGCACGTCTCTAATTAGTTTATGAGGCATTTGGCTATTACAAAACTATATTCTTGATAGTCGTTTACACAGTTGTTGTGTGTTATGTTAAAATAATTACAAGCTTTTTGGGATATTTAGGGACTTTTCCGTGAGTTGGTTGGCATTAGTCCACACTCCTCGGGTACCTACAACAAGTTGTAGAAATTCCAAAGTTTTACCTGGCCATGCTTTCGAGGATCCCGGATTTCTGCAGTAGTAGTTTACCTGTTTGCGGATCCTGGTCTGCTGGAGTCCCATGTCAGGCTCCCACCCGATTTGGACGTCGCAGATCTGATGATTTGTTCACTTTGGTGGATGGCAATATCAGGTATGAAAAGTTGGCCCCCATCCTTGTTTCCTCGAATGATTGGTTATTTTCTTGGGTATTTCGTTGTGCCTTCGTATTTTTTCAAATTGGGTAACAGGGCTTGTTTGCAATATGTGACGGATGGTTTCGATGTTATTGTGATGCTTACGAGCCTCTGTGAGGTTTGATTTTATTCCCGCTGTCGCCAAGTTGCTCGTGCGTAAATGCGAGGCCCGGACGTTATTAGATGTCAAACAGTGTTGCAATATATTAAAAAGATCAAGGCACACAAGCACAACGAAAGTCAACTCTCGACTTTGGAAACGGAGGCCGGCAGGTTCAGTCAAAAATCAACGTTGTAAAATCCAAATCGATGAGGCTCAATAGCAAGAACCGCGCAAACTTCACCTCGGAAGTGTAGTGACAAGAGAAGGTCGATCAAGGCAAGAAATAAAGCGGAAAAAATGGGGATGGATTGGCTACATCCTAAGGAGAGGCGGGAATGACATCACGAAAACCGCCCTCGATTGGAACCCGCAGGGGTCTAGAACAGCTGGCCGTCGCGCGCAAACGTGGAGAAGGTCTATCATAGACGAACTGAGGGCCCAAAATTCAACTTGGAGGGAAGCAAAGGTCATAGTTGGAAACAGGGTCCGTTAGAGTTTTCACTGAGCTTTTCAGCTCCACTTAGGAGTTCAGGACCTTTATTATTATTTTTTGATGAACCGGTCCGCGTTTCCGAGTGTGGATCCGGGTATATCTCAATGTTGTAGGCCATATATAAGTTTGGAGATAATGCAGGACTTAAGGATCGTTAGGCGTTGGTCTGGCTTCAGGGGTGCTTTTACGAGGTTGTGGAGCCATTTTTCTCTAAATTGGTGGTCCAGGTATTTGAAGGCTTTGGATCGCTGGAATAGTTGGAAGGTGGCTTGTGGCCTGGCGACCGATACCCTCCGCACTGTCCAACTGAAAGGGATATTGATTTCTTCGCGTTCACTTCCAAACCTTTCCTTCTGAAGAAGTTGTTAGCTATTTCCAAAGACATGGGAACTCTGGCTGATACGTCGCACATCGGCACTATGTCGTGAGTGAAGGCTAAAGCGGTATAGTCGCTTTTGATCCATGTGCCACCGCCTCAATGGTTATTTAGTTTCTGTAGCAATTCATCTAGGACTAGCTTGAAAAGTAGGGGGCTGTGCGGATCGCCCTATTTCACCCCACGCTACATGTTAAGTGCCTGATGTGCATCCTATTAAGGATTCAATTATATATATGGCCGTACCGATGCGTAAACGAGATGTTATGCCTGGGCTCTTGAAAAGGAGAAGATGTTGACAGTGAAGAAGTGGCAATATGCGCTTGGCGAACGACGTGGCGGCCAATGGCTTCGATCACTGAAAGATGTGCCAATCTTGTGGCAATGTTGGATAAGGCTGTGTCCGCCGGAGGTGACGTAGAGGTGAGGTGTCGAAGAAAATGTATGACGGCGGTTTTAATACAATGAGTTCATGACGGTTTAGAGCTATGTGCAATATAAGACAGTTTTAAGACCATTATTCTGTTTGCTTGGGTTTGCAAATAATTACGCCTCGTACGGCTTGCGAAGTGCGCGCAGTAGGGATAGGCGCCGGCGCGTACGAGCGTCCGAATTGATATTGTTACAAGCGATGTGGGCTGCCTGCGGTAACATGCCCGCGGCCTTGAAAGCCTATGCTTTCAACAAAATTAACGATGAAAATGAGAAGAAGAAAATATGATCATCTATGTTGTAGATGATGCGTCTTCAGTGAGTGGAAGTGGGCAAATGCGGAGCATCGCCCGTTTGGTGGTACCTTGTGGAGTCCGGATGGATACGACGCGGGTAACTCCATCGTTCCCTGAATGTAGTTCCCTAATTCGTCCAAGCCTCCATTTGAGCGGAGGGAGAGTGTCGTCCATTAAAAGTACTAGGACTCCTGGTTGCAAAGTCTCGGCTACATATCTTGAAAAACCCGAAATGTTCGTATGAGTATAATCCTTGTCGGATATTGCAGTTAAAGACCTACCTACCAAGAAGTGAGCTGGGGTTAAGGGTATGAGGTCATTTGGGTCA
>JARJDZ010006709.1:0-71067 GCA_030264555.1 Aleochara sp. GC000083
AAACGGACGTAAAATTACCGATGGCCGATAATTAACTTAATTGAAAATATGCAACACATACGCAACGAACGCCGCATTATTTGTATAATTACCACCGCGAAGCATGCACGCCATCTTGGAATCATTAGCTGGGAAAAATTGAAAAATTAATTAATTCCAAATTCGACTTTCCATCCTTATCGTCATCTACGACCAGAAAACGAAAAAATCTAAGATCAGAAAAAAAAAACCGATGCGATGAAATAAAGAAATGGAAAACGTGTAGCGTGTATGTACTTAAGTCGTCTTCGGAGCGTATGCGTGTTGAGCTGGTGCTGCGCGCGCACTCGGTCTGAACTCGCTGAAAAAAGTCCAAATAAAACGAGTAGAAAATGCATTGACCTACCCTACACACAGAATCTGTGAGGCATGTCAGCTGGGTCAAAGTGAANTTGGATGGTAACACCCGCTATTGCAAATTTAATGTTTAATATAAAAGTTGTTTGTGTGTGGGTGAGTGAGTGAAGAGAGATGGCAGCACACGCAAATTCGCGCTCTCTCGCGAATGCATTGTTGGCGGGGGGCGGCGAGGGGGGCCGTGATCGGGCTGTGGCCGTCCAACGCGTTGGCGCTCTCACTCAGGCGCGGTTTGCGAAAATGCGAAACGAAACCGAACCGAACTTCGGGCATCCCCCCCGTGTCGTCATCAGCATGAGAGCGCGCGCGGCCGGCCGGGCCCGGTCGTTGTGTATAGAGTAATCCCCGGGCCCCGTTCAATGAACCCGCCATTTCTGCGCCCGCCACACAACCGCGCACAAACCGCGTTGTTGTGCATGCATGTGCACAATGTGCGCCTCCAACGGCCGTAAAAAGCCACTTAAGTCACATGCATTTCATCCGAGCGAACCCGCAATGGAACCCTGGATGCGGTTTCCGATTTGGCACCGAACGCCGTTTGAATGGTCCCGATATCTCTACTGGTTCGATTTTTAGAGCGCCCCGAAGAAATTACCTCCTTCAACGAAAATCTTTCCGAACCTTCTAGAACATTTCGGAAGTATATTTCGTGTATTCCAGCCGTTTTTGGAGGAATTCCAAGGAAATTTTTTCGGAAATTATTTGAAGATGGTTACCACAGTGGGTATTTGCATGTTATGCCGCCCATGAGGATTTTTCTTAAGTCGTTGATGCGCGGATCCAAGCGCGCAACTTCTTCGACGTTAGATACTCTTCTTGTAGGTCTAGCTATCTCGTTTTTCTCTCGAGTTCTTCTACGAGTCGATTTCGCGTACCCACACAACGCATGATGCCTCCTCGCGCCTCCTCGCTTCTTGCGCGCATGTGGAGCTTAAGATTTGAGCGCGCGCGTTCTTTTATTACTTCTGCCTACTAATAACAGAAATAACTTTGCTGGGCCGGCATGCGCACACACACTCAAGCCGTCGCGGCCTGGCCTAGGTTATGGTTCTATTTTTTCTTCGTCCTCTCTTCTCCTTCGCCGGCGCGCACGGTGCATCGGCATCTGCATGCGCGCATCGCTCAGCAGCTTCGTTTTTCTCTCTACGCGCAATTCTTTCCCTGTTTCTTTCCGCTCCGAGTGCGTCTTCGCTCCTTCTTCTTCTCCTTCTCCTCCTTCTTGCCTACTGAGCGCGAGAGTGTACTGCACTCATTACTCTTGTGCGCGCGCGCGCGCTGCTTTTCGGGTTGTTGCTTGTTTTGGTGCGCGTTCGTTGCGCCCGCTGTTCACCAACCATGTCCCGGCATATTTTCCAACCGTATGCGCACGTAAACAAATTTTACTCAAAGTTTTAATTAGCACATGCGCAAAAAACCCCAAGGAAAACCCTAAGATTGCTCCATTGTGAAATGCAATGCGACTTAAGTACGTTTCCTTTTAAGTCGTTTGGGTGTTTCGGGGTGAATGAAGACGTAAAAATCAATGATTCAATCCGCGCGATGATCTCGGATGATATTTAAGTATGTACGCATAAGTACCGGGCAATTTCGCGCGGAAATGTGACTTAAGTCCAGTACTTTATCTCAGTCCTTAGCTATGCGCGCGCATACACACTCAATACACTCGTATAATTCGAATCGATCTGTGCGGATGATGATGATGATCATGATCGCCGATCGATCCCACCGATCCATGGATCGATCAGATCCATGCGCCGCGCAGATGATCACTGTTAACTACTAATATAAACATCGATCGATGCTTCGATTTGTACCACGAAATGATATAGTTAGTCGATGCGGTCTTTAGCGACGCGATTTCATGTGACTTAAGTACACAACTCGAACTTATCTTTGGTGTTTTTATGCGCGAACGAAACGACCATGGCTACCGATGATGGCGGCGAATTTTTACATAATTTCTTCTAAGCACTCGGCATCAACTGTTTACGATGACATTCGATGAGCCTTCTCGATTTGTCGTCGTCTTGGTTACAACTTAATTAAGCAAAGGTTTTAAGTTACTTGACTTTATGCAGGTACTCCAATGAAAATCGAAATTACAATTTTCTCAAGTTTGCTCGATAGAGGGCGCATCGAAATTTTTGACTTACCAGGATGATTTTTGCGGGTAATCGATCAACAATTGGTTCATTACGGGAAACAGTTAAGAAAAGCGTTCGGAAATCAGCGTGCGCATGTCTCGCTTTGTCCCATTGAACTGCGCAAACAAAACAGCGCATGTATGGATGGATGCTGTATGGACCGCGCGCGTCAAGCATCTAGAAATGAGAAAGTTTAATAACCTATTGAGTAATTTTCATTATTCCATTATTTAATGTGCGCGCGAGCCAAGTCCGACATGCGCGCAAACTTTTCTCTTTCTCTCCTCGCTCATTCTTGATTCTTGTCGATTTTAATTTCTGTTAATTGTTCTGCGCGTCGTTCCAAGCGAAATGGCGTATGTATGCAAATGACTTGGTGTAGAGGGAGCCAACGAACGTGTGCGCATATCTAGCTAAGACGCTTAAATAAATAAATAAATACGTGTAATACTCGTAATATTATTGAAATGAAACACGTTCGTGGTGTTGCGTTTTGTCCGGATTTGAATGCCGGTTGAATGTGCGCGCGCGTACTCTTTCAATAGTGACTTAAGTCACTTTGAGCGCATATGAGGAATCGAACGCGTCGAATGTAACTTGCTTTTGTTGCGTTTGGCGAAATGCGCACTCAAGTCATCCAATGGAGGTTCATTACTTAGCGTGCGCAATGTGTACTTAAGTGCGGAGGCAAAAAGTAGGAAAACGTCGTAAAAATTACGCGCATTTCAAGTCGTTCGGTGGAAACCGAACAAATCTCGCGCCTTCAAGCTTTTATATCTTTAGATGCGCTGTGTCTTTCTGCGCATTTGCCGCTCAAGTCTCTTCGGGCGTAATTAATAATTAGCGAACGCTTGTTTTTCGTGCATGCGTTGCGTCTTAATGAATTTTTAATGACACGCTCGTCGATAATGCACCTGGAAAATTATGCTCAACCGACAAATTTTTGATGTTTGAATTCAAATGACTTAAGTCAGTTACCCAACTTTCCGATAGGGGAATCTGGTTCGTCTTTGCAGATAAAGTAATCATAGAAGTTTTGATGCATACGAAGAAGTATAACTGATAAAATAACTGTTTGTTGCATGAAGAGCGCAAAGACTTTGGACTTAAGACAGGTTTTCCAGTTCTTCCTCAACTCGCCTTTTTTGTGCCCGCCATGCACGTAATATATATACATAATTATGAAAAGTTGCACTTGTGAACTTGAACTGAACGAACTTCTTCGGCTCTGCACGCGCTCCTCGCGTACTCATATCGTAGAAAAACAGGAATAAAATACACTGACTTAAGTCATATTACCTCTTGTCAGTGAACGCCATATTTAAGACAACTTTAGTTTTCCTTGTTTTTATCTTATCTTTGAGTAATCGATTAATTTATCTTTCTGAGTATATATTTCATTTACGTTCTTAACTGACTTAAGTTACTTTTTTGGAAGCTTAGTGTTATTTTTGAGTAATTTTGAAATGCTTTTTTGTAGCTTTGGATTGAAGGAACCATCAAATCATTGAACGAAGCAGAAACCCACGGAAGAAGTACATCGAGAGGACCAGGACGAGGAGGACGAACGACCCCCGATGAATTTGATGCATTCAACGTACGAGGATTGGATTTGTCAACGGTGGATGAAGAAGGATTCGTCGTCGCTCCTCAAGCTCAACGAAGGCATCGCTGGACCGTTTCCAACCATAACGACGCGATTTGTTCCGGTTTTGTGCGCAGGTTTCGTCATGCAGCAGGACTACAAGTAAGTTACTCCTTAAAATTTCTATCCAGTTGAATCTGAACGTTGAGTAAAGTAACCTCAAATTCGTCCTGGAACTGCAACTTCTGAGATTTTTGGTCATAACTTCCGAAAAAATGGTCCAATTTTAAAAAACTTGGAAGCATTTTATAGGTTATTAAATTATCTTTGAAATGCACTATAGATATTTTAAAATAATTTTTTAAAAATAGAACTTTTCCGCTTTCAAATATCAGCTAAAAAATAGAAGTGGTAAAATGCAACTTTTTTTCAATCGCAAATTTATCCTGTTTATATTTGGTTCTGTAGCTCAAAAACTATCAAACTGATTTAAAAAATTTTGGAAGCAATAGATAGGCAATTAAATTGTCTTTCCAACGATCTATAATAAATGCTGAATGACTTATTGGAATAAGAATAATTTGCCTTTGAGTTGCACATAAAATTTTTTCAACGAAAATTTCATTGCTTTAGGTTTCACGCAATATTTCAAAAATGACAAAAGTAATTAAAAATCCGATTGCACTGTTGTACAGGTAATTAAATTATCTATCCAATGAGGTATAATAATATATAATTCGTAAATTAGAAAATTTCAGAAATTGTCCTCAAACATTAAGAAACTTTTTCATGATTTTCTTCATCATGTTCTTGGCAGTTTCTCAAGGAATCTAGAGCAAACCCGTTTGGAATTTTGAAGTTTTGACAATGAAAATAGATAAAAATCACATGACCTGTAACACAACCTTAGAATTTCGCGTCATGCGCAAGCATCGCAGCGCAAGAAGCAGAAAAACAAATGCAATTTGAAGACGAGGCGCTTAGAAAAAAACGCGTCGAACTCGGAACACCGAGGTCCAACAACGACGCGCCAAGAAAGGCGAAATGCATTTATAATCGACGCGATTGCTATTAATCTAAGTCGGAGGACAGCCAACACAATATGAACTCTTCGCGCGTCTTGCACTTCTTCAGTGCCGCGCCAATCTCATCGGTATCTTTTTCGACCGGCTCGTTGGCCGCGATGTGTGCAGATCGTCCCGTCCCGTCCGCCCGTGTATAATCCTAGAAAATGTCCCACACCGAGTGTTGCCATCCGTCCAACTTCTTCGCCAACTCTTCGGTTGGCAGTCTGGAGTTTGGCGCACTCGGAGCGATCGAGCCGGACAAAAGAACGAAACGCGCGTACAAGTAGGAAAAGAAATTGAAAACGCTGGCGAAACGTTACACGAGATGTTCGGAGTGGTACGTGTGGCACAACTTGCGGCTGCGAGGTGTGCTCAAATCAAGCACCAAGAACCAAGAACCAAGAACCTAACCTAACTTAACCTAGGAGCGCGCACAACATAAAACTAGCTGGGCTCGAACGCACGCACACATTCGTTTCTTGGATGCGAAAGAAGTGTATAATATGCGAGATGGGTGTATTAACTATTATATTATAACATGTTCCTCTTTATTGCCTTATCTCTTCGCGAAGAGTGCGCGCTGGTCGATGAGGCGAGCCTGCATCGGTGCGAAAAAATCGCCGCCATATCAAGAATTCACCGCCAACTGGTAGCTGAATTAAAGTTACCAAAAAGGATCAACAAAGTTATACGTTTCAAATTTTGTATTTACTTGGAAAAGTTCGGGATTAAGTATAGGAAGAATGATGGGAAGATTGTATAATAAATTCAATTTATATTCGCGAACAGTGGGATGCATTATTTGTTTATTAATATCATGGTGTGCCTGACCTCGGTGACATTTGACATTCATTTGCCTTTTTGGAATAGTATTCGTTCATAACTTATACCTTCTCGAAAATCCCAGAAGAAAGAAGCAAAAACAGTATCTATTCAAATGTCTGGAAACAATCTGGGGGAGGTTTCGTCAGCGCCACCTAGATTCTAATAGGAAAACTGTAATTTGAACGGTTAATTAATAGGCACTCCTGAAAAAAATT
The DNA here is from genome assembly GCA_030264555.1 of Aleochara sp. GC000083. Lineage (NCBI taxonomy): Eukaryota > Metazoa > Arthropoda > Insecta > Coleoptera > Staphylinidae > Aleochara > Aleochara sp. GC000083. The sequence continues at coordinate 6,233 of JARJDZ010006709.1, forward strand.
GATAATGGTAGCAAAATCCTGAAAAAATTGATAATGGTTTATAGTTTTGAAAAGTTTTAATGAATAGCAACAAATTGAAAATAAAATAAATAACGACACCCAGCTAATTGAAACACGATTCTTCGTAATCCGAGCATGCGCGACAATAAAACGTTAGTTTATTTGCTCTGTCGAACAAACTGGAGGAAAAAAGAGTACCAAATGGTAGCAAAATCCTTAAGCATCTTAAGACATTTGACGATGGAGGGGATCAAGTGCTCAGCAAGCATAATGCGCAAGGCAATAACTTCCGAAGTCGGTAATGTGGATAATGACGAAAATGAGGCATGAAGTCAGTCACTCGAATGACTTAAGTCATCCAAATGCATTGGGTTTTTCGTCGCGCAAAAACATCCACGACTTATTAATAGAGCTTTTTATCAGGACGCGCATTTTATCAATTAAACTGATGCAACCGATCCACTCGAAGTTGTTTTTGTAAAACTTTGCGCGACTATTCAAACAAAAACGCCAAAAAAATCGCAGGCACTCAACGCGAATCATTACGCAACTGCGCGCGCGCGCGCACTCTCAATCAATTCGACAGATTGCAATTGGTCGCTCATAGGAATCTATTATCGCCAATTGCAAAATACGGCAATTTGTGGCGGCGCACGCCGCACCGAATATTGTTATGACTGCGAACTTTTATCACGAACGCGCCAATTAAATAAGTAACAAAGTTATTATTAATTAGTTTTATCGAATAGCGCGGGGTCAACAGCTCTATTTTAAAGTCCAGAAAGCGCCGGCGGAAAAATCGCCGAGCGTCGGTGTCTTTCGCGCGGCGGCTCGCCGAGTTGAGGCGGCTGCGGCTGCGCACTGACGCTGCTCGGGCGACGCGCGCGCGCCCCTTCTTTGACTTCGGCTTCGGTGAGACAACACGCACACATTGAGGCCGCTTCGTAGAGGAGAGAGTTAGGGACGCGCCTCGCCGTGGCGCGCGGTCTCGCTCAGCGTCTTGCAGTTAAGCGCGCTTAGTTTCGGCGCAGAGAGCGTGTGTGCCACAGTTCTCCTCTCCCATTGAGGCGCACATTCGGTCGTCACGGCTTGCAGAGCATCGGCTAGCAGCCCCCACTCGTCGCGCGAAAAAAATCACCATCCTCATCACCATCCATCTGACGCACACACACGCGCGCGCGCACGCCCCCTTGACTTAAGTCACGCTGATTGTGCGCGCCCCAAATCGCCGCCACCGACCGACCGATGAAGAAATGCGGCCGAATACTTCTGCGGGATGGTGCGCGTCGCATTCGGCCTATCCGCCCGTCTTCATGTGCGCAATGACTTAAGTCACATCGGAACGACCGAATCGATCTCGCAACGCGCTCCAAAAGGCTGATTTTTGTGTGATGTTTACATTAAGCAACAATAACAACACCATCATCTTCATCAACAATAATTACACGGGAGGGAAATTTGTGAATTTGACTTAAGTCTTAAAAAGGACCGATTTGTTTCGAGTCATTGTTTCGTTCTTCGCAAGGATAAAACTTTGTTGCTCTTGGAATATAATCAATTCATCAGGGGATAAAGAGTGCCATAATGGGATTGTTCGCTTAGTGTTTTCAAGACTTAAGAAGGTTTGTTAGATTTTCAATATTCATACTTACAATCAAAAAATACAATTTAATTTTTTGAGAATAGGTAAAATTAGATTTTATACTATCATATATGAAAGATGGAGTCTGAATGCATCTAAAAGTGACTTAAGTAATGGTAACACAAATAAAGTAGAGAAATTTAGTTCTTCTAATAAAAGCCGCGTCATAAACTATTAATAACTTTTTTATTTATTTGATTTATTTTTGTGAAAATCATATCAAATTATTTTTTGAAAATTCCAAAACTACCAATTGACAATAAGTAACATTACTTATCAAGTTATAGTGTTTACACAACGAGAATTGATGAGCGTTTATCAAACGGGGGGCCCTCGAAAAAAAATCCGTGCATTGGTTCGAGCGCGCGAGCGTGCGCGATGCGCAAAGTGACTTAAGTCGCATTGGCCCGTTCTACGGTGCTGGTCCCGCCTCACCGCCGAAAACTGACTCATGCGACGAACCGCCGAAAAAATCTAACCGTCTACGCGCACCGATTTAAAAATGGAGGTCCTCCAACCGACTTAACTCCGATCAAAGACTTAAGTCACTTCCAACATCTATCTTTTATTCTCTCCGAATACTCCACGAATTCAGTGGTTAGGAAATATAAATTGAAATGAATTTTGGAGTTCATCATTCGCCTCCGAGACTGAAGTCTAGATGACAAGTGCGCTGAATTAGTAATAAGTGAGCAGCTGAGAGCGAGTGCGCACTTCTGGCTTGCATGGAATATACATGTGATACACAATACGATCTCATTCCATCTCGGTTGTTTGACGCTCGCTTACCAACTCGTGCACTTCTAGGCTGGCTAGATGTAGTATGCAGTATGCATTCGGCAGCGTCGAGCCTCTTGGAAAACGATGCGAGCGAAACGCACGCAGAAAGCTCGAAAGCGGAGAAAACGGAGAGATGCCCCGCATGCGAATCCCGAGAGCATCTATCATTTCGCACCATGCACACTACATACTAGCTGGGTATAGCTGACTAGATGGGCGAATGTAGCCATTGCTATTTAGAATAGATACGTTGTTAACTCGGGTTATGAGTGTTGCTCGTACGCGCGAGAAAACTGTGAGAAAATTATACCGGGTGTCTCTTAATGTCTCCTAGGTACTAATTAGTATACAAGTGTAAATTTTGTTTTTGAACCATTTAGAAGGTGTTTGAGAACTTTTGGTAGACTCATGGTGTTCGATTTTGAGACAAGTGTCTTGGACACTCAGTTTGAGATTTAGCAGTAGCCTATATGAAAACGTAACTGTATAATGAATAAAATGTAATGCAAACAAGAAGCAATTGATGCATACTATGTCAAGGCAATAGTAATGGCACGTCCGGTCTGGGGCCGGTTTGGTCTCGGAGACCTCTAAGAGACCAGAGAGGTCCACCTCATTTCAAAGAAATGTGCAAAAAATTTTGTTGCAAAATTCAGTCAGCTGGAATTATCAGGTTTCTTTTGTTTATTTTACCATAAATATTTATATTGGGTTATCTTAAGATTTAGGTAGTAAAATTAAAGATCGAATTTCTCCATTGGTATTTTCTTACACCAAAAATTTTAAGAAATTATTTGGTAATTAAGAGTTTTGCAAAAATTTCGGAAGTAGTAGGTGATATTTTCTAGATTTTTAATGTTCCAGATGCAAAATTTTTCTCTAGAAATAATCCAACATGATCACAGACAAAATGGCTACTTGTGTCAATATTGAGATAACGAAACACGTAAAAGTCAGATTGTACAAACGAACACAACCGAATAGTTTATTCGTTCGTCTATACATACACACACAGACACACATGCATTCACATACACACCAAAAAAACGCCATTGCATTTGCATCAACGCGAATAAACCGTTCAGGATCACTTATTTATCTAAGATGCGCATGTGTGCGTTTAAATATTTGCACATATGCATTCACATGCAGCTGTATAACGCCCATGTGTGTGTGCACGTGAGTGTGTGCGTGTGTATATGGGAGGCGATAAAAATAGATTATTTATAATATTTGTTAGAGAGCAGATATATTTTACAAGCGGCGAACTCCTCCAAACGAACTTGCTCGATAAAGTTGCTGAAACGCAAAAAACGACCCAAAAATAAATCCGCAACAAGGAAAAACCAACCGATGTTGATTTGCATGCGAGATAGTCCGCTGGGAAATTATTATTGGTAATTAGTGAAATTAATATGCATGCGTCGATGAAGATGTCGATGGACAAAATGATGGACATCGCGCGCGGTTCATGTTCGCAAGCCAGCGACATCGGCACGTACATGAAGATATCGGTGTTATTAGTTGATGGCGAGATGCTGAAGAGAAAACTCCATCGGCGAGTGAGAAAAGGACGAAGACGAAGATCTCGACGACGAACGTGCAGAAATATTTGTGTTAATGAAGCAATGCGAATGAATTTCTACCGATGTTACTCGTTGCACGCGCACTTTGCGCGAACATACTAACTAATCGAGCATACTAACTTATTAGTTTTAGTTTATAGTTTGCATTTTGCCAATGTTAGGAAAAAAGACTCTGTCGGTCGGGTGTATTTTTACGGCTGGGCGTGAAGTGTGTAATTCGATGAAATCATCGCACCAAAGTGAAGATTGGAAAAACGTTGTTATTACTCAATTGGCGCGCAGGAGCGTGCAAAAAATGCGCTCAAATTAAAAATAAATTCGAGCATCGGCAGTCTGCCAACCGTTGCCTTTCGAGGGGGGCGGTGAAATCCGATGTTTATTCGCATGCTCAAATTTGCCATCGAGTGCAACAAGGAGGAAGGTATGAAAAAATGAAGGAAAAATTTCGCGAGATTCTATTTGCGATTTTTTCGCATGCTTTTTCACTCCTCCAATGCTTTGGTGATTTTCCACCATCTAGCTCACACCTTCGAGTGCTAAATACGATGCAAAAAATGCGCGAAATATAAAACGCAAAAAATATGTTTGCAAAATATGGGTCGCGAATTTTCGGTGTTCAAATTTAGGATAAATGATGAATAAATAAACTAATGAGTTGTAATTGTTATTAACGAATGAAATTAATTGGTTGTTATTCCAAAAAATAACCAATTTTGCTTATCCAATCAAATGAGTGACTTTAAGTTCACTTATTAACTATATAGTTTTAAAGCTCAAAATAAAATTTCTTATCTATTTTCTATACACATTGTCCTCAAACTATCCAAAAACTAATTGCAAAAAAATGTTGCTTATTGAAAATTTCTTAAGAAAATTTATTATCCTTTTGAAGAAAAAACTTAAACTGACCCTAAAAACTTTTTGGCAAATTTTTCGCAAATTTAATACTTCATCCAAAATTTATTGCACATATGGTATAACAACTAATATAATAGTATCACGTTGTTGGTGTGATCAATCTACATGCATGTACATCTTTTTGTGGATGTATGTGTGCGTTATCACCAAATAAGAGCGGTTTTAATATGCGGTTCTCTAAACGATGGAATCGCGTCTCTGGCTGTTGGCAGATAAAAAGGGGCGATCATTTTTCTAAAAAGCGCAGTTTCGGCACGACGCTCCTCGTCGACATACAACATGGCCGCGATCTCCTAGCAATTCGTTATCAGCAGGCGAAAAAAAGCGCCGACAAAGATCCACATCCATGATAAGTGCGCGCTTTCAGCTAATCGTCCTCGTGATAACAACGCGCTCCTCATTTTTCTCGATTCGAACGCGATTCGTGCATGAAACGACACGTTATCATTGAGAGTTTTTTGGGCCTGGCCCGTTTCCAAAATGTCGTCGATTATTAGCATTTTCGACCGTTTTCGTTCAATCAACAAAATATAATTTAAGGTAACTTTTTTTTATATATTTTTTGTGTTTTTCATTGCTTATTTTCAATGTATCCATTTTCAATATTTATTTCCAAAATTTGATCAAATCTTTGAAAAATTAGTAGCTATAATCCTTGAAACGTAGTTTTAGATTTAATTTTTATACTTTTGGAACAAAATTATAAATTCATATTTGTGAATTTTAAACATTTAAATTTCCAAACCGTTAATTTATTATGCAACAGTGTCTTGATAAATTACTTTTTTTTTGCATTTGTAAAAACACTTATTACTGCGAAGGAAATTGCAATCATTTTGAAGGTTCGCCTTTCGATAACCATCAACTAGTTCAACAAGTTTTGTTTAAAATGCGATAACTAGCGAACCATATACGATATTCAAATTATGTAAACGTCATAATAACCGGAAATCAATGCTTATTAAACGTGTTTACTTGATGAATTGCAAGTTGCAATATCAATCCTGTAAACTACCTATAAATTCGCATTTTTGTTTCGTGAACTGATTACTAATTATGAAACATTTTTCTTGTTGGAGGATATCTTAAAAACTATTATAGATAATTTAATTTTCTAAATTGCATCATATAAAGGAATAATTTTTTGATAATAGCCTGTTTTCGGAGAATTAAAATAATTCATAATTTGCCGCCAATGCAGCTTCAAATATCGAAGCTTTTTTTGATCCTGTCGAATAACTTGTACTTATTTGCAGATAACTAGAAAAATATTTGAGAAAAATTGATTTTTTGATTATTTTCTGATAAAGTATGAAATTTTACATAAAGAAATGCTTTTGGAAGTTTTAAAATATCATTTGCCAATTTCTAATTAACTTTGAAATCACAGGCGTTTATTTACATATAATGCACATTCTGAACAGTGCTTCACTTAAAATGGAATATCTTTGAAAATATGGAAGGTATCTTAATTTTTCAAAAAGAATACGATTCCTTGGTAAATTTTGAATAAAAAACATGTATTGGACCATGAAAAAGAAATTTTGAACAGATTGGAAATAGTCGTTGAAAATTGTTATCCTTCGTAACTTTTGATGAAGCAATTTGGAACATCAATTTCAAACGTGAATATTTCAAAAAGTTTACAAGCAATTTTAATTTCGAAAACGTCATTCCAATCTCCAACTAATGCATAATAAAATGCCATATTTGTTTTTATTCAAAGTTCACAGATAACTCACTCAGATAATTTCGAATTCAAGCATTACTTTCCTGTACGATTTCATGCACTGAATTACATATAAGTCGATTATGGCGCCCTCTTCTGAGTTATTCTTTCAAATGTTTATCCAATTAATTGGTCAATACCGTCATATTTATCAGTAAAAATACCACTTTAATCAGATCGGTGGTTCCCGTGGAATCCCACTTGAAAAATTATGTAACTCATCGAATCGCGGATTTGCAATTATCCTGTTGCAAAAATCATCGCCAAAAATGATCGTACTGAATGATGCGTTGAGAAGGCAATTGAATGACAGATTTTTGCGAGGACTTTAACCGCGCTCAGCTATTTTCTAGCGCGCTGCAGCAACGTTTTTGATAAGAAGCTAGGTCATGATTGCGACTGCGTTGATTTTTGTCAATAAGCTCTCTGAATGTTTATGCCAACATGAGACGCACACATCCAGCGATGATTATTATTATCGCGAGTGGCATCACGGTCGCGAATTGTTCAACGTCGCGCGTTCATGTGATTTCATGACTTCATTCCAGCGGCCAATTTTTCTATTGAGTTCTTCATCATTCAGCCACTCAACCAGTAGTTACGCAAATAGCTGGCTATATGCGAAAAAAATCAACATGGCAACGAATGCAATGAATCTTATCATTGTGTGCGGTGAAAAAATGGCCGACAAGGAGATAAAAATAAGCGTTAAACGGCGATTCGACTTAGGAGCGAAAAATGAACGTTGGAAATAAAACGCAAAAGCGAAAAACTGTTGACATTGTGTGATATCGCGATGATTATTTAATTAAATATTGTAAAAAGGTGACGTGTGTAGATTCTCTAATCCAAGAAACAGCTCGAAAATGCGTTGAAATTGTTTGAAGGATAATGCCACGTTGTACGACGCGTCATGGCGGTCGATGAGTTGGCGATTTTCATGAGGGTGTCGTACATGCAGCGCCCTCTCGATGCTACTGCCTGAACTATACGTTCATATTTAGGGGTTGAAACTTGGCTGAGTTTAAATTTTGTTCAAACTGGGGGAGTTTGTTGTTTGAACTTCGTTTCTGGTTCGTAACGATTTTGAAAATGAAAAATTAAGGAAAAAAATAGGAATGAGGGTTGGAAAATGTTAAGAAATGAAAATTGTGGTTTTGGGGGTTGAAAAGTTTGAAGCCCAACCTTATTTCCTGTGTAGGCGTTGCTTGAATGAAAAAAGCGCATTTTTTAAGAAAGGTTTTCCAAGTAGAAGTAGTGGGGTAAGGTTGAAAGAGTGGGGGATGATTTTTTCACGCGGTGGGTTTGGCCTACTTACATACAGAAAACCCCCACTCCCAACCCCTAACGAAGAAAACCCTTAGAAAAAAGTTAGGAAAAAAAGTGTTTAGAAAGGGGAACTTTTAGGGATGTGCCCACTATTTTGAACCACGGTGAGGTCATGATTCATGGGGTGAAACCCATAAGGGCCTTAGTCAGAAAAATGTAGCCCTCGTGGTCGGTTAAATAAAAATCGCCGCCGTCCAGAAAGAAAAAGACGCGTTTCTTATCGTATTCGTTTCGGTGTGAGTGGGACGCGCGCGATCCTTGCAAGGTGGTCGTCGAGCACCGGTAGTGGGGGCGGTTGGTTCCTTACATCTCGACGGTAGAAGCGGCGAACTCGCTCGCACTTGCCGCCACCGACATAGGGTGCTCCTTCGTTTCTTCTTGTTCTTTGCGTCCGCGGCGGCGGTAGCGTCGTCGTCGGTGGAAGGGGCGCTCTCGACGGCGGCGGCGGTGGTGGTGGTGGTGGTGCGTAAGTGCGGCGGAAGAGTGTGCAAAAAGGGACGCACGCGCGCTCCTTCGCCGCCCCATCCTCGTCTGGCGTGTGCGCGCATCTAAGACGCGAGGGGGCGAGAAAGTCTTCGCTCGTGGCGGCAGCGACGGCGGCGCCGTTGGAGGGGCGGCTGCGAGGTAAGGCGAGCGCGCCATCTCGCTCGTCGCCGTCGTCGGCGTCGTCGGCGTCGTCGTGAGCGCCGCTGCTGATCGTCTGGAGCGTTCGTCGCGATCGCCGCCGCCGCCGCCACCGCCACCGCCGCCGTCGTCGTCGTCGGCGTCGTCTCGCTCGCGCGCGCACGCCTTGCGTATGTCGGCGCCGCTCGCCGTTTGCGGGCCCGCGCGCGCGAACCCTCCGACGCGCTTTCTTAGTGTGAAGGCGTCGTTTTCAGACGCTGGTCGTCTTTTACGAGACGCCGACGCTTTTCTTAGTTATCTGCCGACTTTCTTATCGCATAGACGCGCCGCGCTCTCCGCCGAGCACACACCGCACCCGGCAGTACACACGCTCTCTCAGCACCAGCAGCACTCCAAGAAGGGGCGGCAGAAGTTCAAGACGTCCGCCGACACTTTGCGATTCCTGCGAGAAACGTGCTCAGCGCGCACCGGAGTACGAGGATAATTCGCGCGCGCCAATCTCGACGGTGATCGGTGATTATTTATCTATTTGCCGCCGCCGTGGTCGACGCGAATTGTTGCAAATTTTTCAAAATCGTCGACGAGTTTCGTTTCGTGCGCGACGCCGGAAAAGTGCAAGAAAATCGCTGATTATATTTAATTCAAGTGCAATACATATTTCTCTTCTCGGGGAAATTTGGAAAATTTGGAAAATTTGTTCTTAGTGTGCATCAGAGTGGCTGTTTTCTTGGGCATTATACCAATCCACGTTCTTCTTCTCAGAATTAGTGCAATCTTAAGATCAATTCAGTGCAATATTGTTGAAAATTGAGAAAATTACATTTTCATGACTTCAACAAGAATTTATCAAGAAAACTGTGAGTAAATTTTCTTGCAAGTCAAAGAATATTTTCGTTTATTTTCATAAGTTTTGCCAAGTCCAAAAAGATTTAATTTCAAATTTCGGGAAAATTCCAGGAAATATTTGTTTCTAAAATTTAATAGTCTTCCTGACAATGAAAAAGGAAATTTTTGGAAAATAGTAAGTTCCAAAATTTCAAAAAATAAAAATTAATAAAAATTATTTATAAAATTATGATAAAGCAAAATCATCCAAAATTTGGAGGCAAGTTTTTTGGGAAAATTTTGAACAAGTGGAAAATCTTAAAATTTAAGACAAGTCCTGGAACATGTTCCGACGATTCCCGCTCCGGGAACTCTGGAGATTCCAGCAAGTTACTAGATGCATTCAGATCTTCTAAGTTCATATAAAATTCTAATTGCTCATTCCAGAAAATTTTCTTAAATAAAAAGTATTCAGTATTAACTTTCACTATTAAATGTTGAAATTTTGTTGCAAATTATTTAGGATAAAATTTTGGAATAATTCTTCATTTGCCAGAATTATAGAGATTGAAACTTTATTGATAACAGAGATACTATGAGAAAATTTCGAGAAATTTCTAAGAAAATTATTTTTCCAAATAAAATTTCAATTTTAAATTTACTTTATTTCTGAGCAATTAATTGAAATAATTTTATGAGATTTATCACTGATCTCAGAAAATAGGAATAGTTCAATTTTTAGAGATCAATTTAGAAATAAATGTGTTAAGAATTTAGGAAAAAAATATTGGGATTTGGTAGAAATATATTTGGATTAATTATTTTAGAATAATTTTCAGGGTTGAATTTTTGAAATTTCTTATCAGTGTTTTGCATATTCTAATTTTTGGGAAATTGTCATCCTGTTTTCCGGTCTTAATATTATCGAAAAGTTAACAAACCTTATTGGATATTTCCTGTTAAAAATAGTGCATAAATTTTGGAGCAAAATTGTGATTTTTTTGAGGTTACGATTACTAACATATTTTTAAGAAATGTTGTGCCAAAAAAAATTATAACATTGAAAATCTTTCAGATTGATTTACATAAATATGCAAATTGCTTAGAAGGAAGCAAGCAAATCCGAAGAAAGCAAACGTTAGAATTGGAACGTTAAAAAGCAAACAACAAGAAAGAAAATAACAAACGAAAAAAAAACGAGCAGTGAAAGACCCAGCCGAAAAAAGCAAACGGAATCAAAATAAAAGGGTTCTCGCAACACTCCGCCGAAGAAGCATCTGCCCCTAACATACCGTCAGGAGTCGACCTCTTCAGCGAACCGAAGAACCATACCCATACAAACAGAAACAAACGAAAGACGGTAACTCGAGTCCATCGAAGTTACCGCACCCAAACAACAACAACAGCAACCAAGTGACCAAGAAGACCGAAAGCGAAGAAATCAGCGGCGGTGGCACCACGAGGTCGCACCCACTGCGCAGCCGAAGAAGTCGACATTTCGTCGCGTTTCGTCCGCCCCAGCCGCAACAATTTTAACCACGGAGGACCAGGGGATCTTGAACAATCTGAAAGTCGAACATGAAAACCTAGTCGCCAAGTGGCTGCAGAATTCGTTCAAGAATTCGCTACAGCAGCAACAACAACAATCCCTCTTCAGCTCGCCGCTCCAGCAGCAGCACCCGCACCAGCAGCCACAGCAACAGCAGCAACAACAACAACAACAACAACAGCTGCAGCAGGCTGGTAACCACTTTCTGGCAGCGGCAGCGGCCGCGTGCATCGCCAGCGAGCCCCCGTTGTCGCCGCTCGAACCCAAATTCTTCGACCGGCACAACCACCACCAGCAACAGCAACAACCACCTTCGGCGCAGCAACAGCTGCCCCAGCAGCAGCAACTCCTGCAGCAGCAAGAGAACGCCGCCCTGGACCTTCGCGCGCCGCCCCTCTCCATCCAGATACCGATGGCCGACGTGCAGAACAATCGGCCCGTCTTCAAGATGAACAACGACTTCTGGAACCAGGCGCGCGGCCCTCCGCCGCAGGCGATGGCGCAGAACCTCTCCAACTCGTCGCAACAGAACTCGCCGGTTCCGGCCGCGACGAACTCGATGGCGCATTCGCCCGTCTCCCAGCAACAACAGCAAGCCAACGCTGCCCAACAACAACAACAGAACAACCACGTGATGTCGCTGCAACAACAACAACAACAACAACAGCAACATAGTATGCAACAGCAACCGAACCAGCAACAAGCGCACAACCAATCCAGCCAGCCGAACACCCCGAATGCTGTCAACAGTATGCAGAACAGTTCGCAACAACAACAACAACAAAATGCCACCCCGCAACTCGGCAGCCCCAATCCGCACAACGCCGCCCAGCAACAGCAACAACAGCAACAGGCGTTGGTCACTCAGCAACAACTCGCCCAGCATATGCAACAGCAGTTACCATCGAGTGGCCAAAATTCACCCGAGAAGATTCTCACTGATAAGATCGTCAATGATTTACAGGTGAGTGCCCCAAGAAATTCCCCCCCACTTCTTTTTTTTTTTGCAGTTTTTTCTTTGTTTTGTTGTTTGTCTTGTTTCCGTTAGTCTTGATCACTTGTTTTGTTTGTTGGTTCTGAAGAGGTATAATTAGGCAACTAACAAAACGTTCATTAATTACCGAGAACATACGATTTGGTCTTCACTTACACTTTCCATATGTTGTTGTCGATGTTGTTTCTTTTTTCTTGGTTTGTTTCTTGGACTACGCGTGGAGCAGATGCTCCCTCGGCAACTTTTTTCGCGAACCATGTAATTAAACATACGTACGGGGGCGGTTCAGTCTTTTGTTCGTCGTCGAAGCAATTTGTTTCATTTTTTTCGGCGGATTTCAGTGCGAGTGCGACTGGTGGCTCCCTCCGTGGAGAAAGGTTCCAATTTTTGGCGTGCGGCCACCGGCGGCGGCGGTGGCGGCGCCCAAAACACGTGTTCCCGTAACGCGCCGAAAAGAGACGAATTCTCTATCGTCGGTGGCGGCGGCAAAGATGGTGATGGTGGGGGATGAGGAGCGTCGCGACGGTTTCACACCGCGTGTCGGGTCATTCGGGACGCAGGACGTCAACGTGTGAGGATGTTCCCGTTCCAGAAAATTCATCTTTTAGGTCTTCTGTTCCGATTTCTGCGTTTTTCTGAATAATTTTTTTCGGGGATTTTTTAGTCGTTCAGAATTACAATTTCTTAGGAATTTTTTGAAGTATTTCTGGTCCAACAATTTTTTTTTTTTGAATTTCTGGGATATTTTGATTTTGGAATTTTTATCTTTGACATATCAGTTCCATTTTTTCTGAATTTTTTTGATAATTGAATTTTTGAATGTGATATCTGATAGCTTGTATTCTGTAACTAAATTTCTGCTCCCATCTAACAAGCTGCCGGATTTCAATCAACTGCAGCGCAACTCTTCAGCGATCTCAGAGAGGACGTTAGAGGAATGCTGGACGACTCTCCAACGAGTGAGTTGGCTTCTGTTCGACCGTGTAGAGTATACTTCCAAAAAAAGAAACCGAAACAATTCTCAGAAAATCTCAGAAAATTAGGCAAAATTTTTCGAATCCAAACGGATTTAATATCAATAGATTCTGAAATTCAATTTCTGAAATCTTGAAATACATTTCCAAGTAACCTCCCGAGAAATTTCAAATTCTCAGAGGTGGAAATTCTGCATGTTGGAAATTTCAGAATTCCCATTTTGCTGTTGTGACTTGTCTATGTTTTCCCCCTTAACATTTTCTCTCTTTCTGATATCTGAATGTGTTTTTGCGCCTTATAACAATGTTTATGACAATTATCATGAAAAATGATAAACTGACCGATTGGGGTATTGGAAAATGGTCAAAGCATGAAATCTTAATGCACAACTTACATTTCTGACACTAAACCCACAAAAACACTATGAAATAAATGCAGGTGAGTTACATCACAACACCAATTTTTGGGGTTTTATCTCAAAAAACATCTACACATTCAAAATCAATTTGATAGGTCATGATTCAGAAAAATACCAAATCGATACAGAAAAATTCAAAGGAGTGGGGAAGTTTTCCAAAGCGATTTTCTGTAATTCGGAAATAATTCGAAATGTATATCAGTAAGGTTAGAAAGTCATCATACATGTATATGAGGAATGGGGGTGGGTGCCTGGTACCGGTGAGCACCACTCTTCGTCGGAGGCGGTCGTCGGAGGCGGTGGACGTTCCAAACCAAAAACCGAAACGAAACAAAACGAAACGAAACGAAATGAAACAACATGCGTGCTCGATACATGCTATCTGTCGTCGGTCGTCGTCGTGGTCTATATATAGCGCATGCATGTGCCACCCCCGCGTGGGGTGGTTGTTATACCGCCCCCAGGTTCACTCGATGGCCTCACCAGCTTCGAAGGAGAAATTTCCACGCTGAGGGAAAAAATACCAACAAATACCATTTCTACGAATTATAGCAGCTAGCACACGAAGAGTGCGAGAGTGGGGGGTGGAAAAATAGACCACCCCCAACGCCACAAACGATTACGACATAGATATCCGGAGGGAAAACTAGAAATGGGAAATGGGAAAATGAGGTGGAAATAAATGCGCGTTTTTTGAAGCACCCCAAGAAACGGGGAGAGGGGAGGGGATGATAAAAAGTGTGCGTGTGTTTCAAACATTTATCCAAAAGTTTATTTTCGTCGTGGGTAAAAATATATTTTAATATTTAAATGGGAAAATTTGCAATTTGAAAAGTTCAATTGAAAAAATTGTCTGAATGGGGTGAATTATAGGTTTGATTGGCGTGTGGCAGCTGTCATGATGAAATTTTCGAAAAAAAAATGGCAACCTCCCCCACCCACATGGGACACGACCGGAAAGCGAAACAAATTGCTTGACAATGCCCAACGTGCAGAAAGGCGTCAAAAGAAAAATTAAGTATGGTGGCTGCTGGTTTGCGATTGTTCGCAACATAACCTCGATCTGTCAATATGCGTCGATGGGTTCGCAACGGGGTGCAATTATCGGAACCTCCCTTTTTTCGTTGGCCCTCATTCGCTCTTTTTTTCTTGTAGACTTTTCTTCGCGTTATAGTACACAAATCAAGCAGCAATTCGCACTTAATTTGCGGAATAGTATCGACTTCCGGTTCAATGATTCGTAGCAACCCCCAAGAGGTTGATTCAAAATGGCGTCATCTCAAGGAATTTTCCCACCGATTTTTTTCCGCAAAATAACGATTTCTTATTTTTTCACTTCTTGAGTCATTGTTGTTTCTGAGATACCATGAATGATTGGGACCATACCTGGATGCACATCGAAGCAACCCTTATGGTAACGGTTCCGGTGACGACTTCCACTTAGCTTCCTATTTGCATATGCCGGTTGGGTTGCGTTTTTTCTTCGTGGGGCATTTTTCTCGGGACGTATTGAAACAATGGGCCGTCGAGGACGATGGAGCGGAAGGGTTGGGCTCGCTGGTGGTGGATGCGTGTGAAAACACGGAATCATCGTGTCGGAGCCGCCCGAATTAACCAACGTCGACAAAAGGGTTGCATTTTTGGGGTGCGGGAAAAAAACGTGCGGCAAAAAATCCCTTTCGGGAAAAAAATTAATGTAAGAATAATATGTTGCATTAATCGACGTTTTTGATGATGGTAACAGAACCATTGGCAGTGGTGGAAGAGGTGGAGGCGGTTGGTTAATGAGGGGTGTGAAGAAAAATGTTGAAAACAAAGCGCAGTGTCATTTTCCATGCTCTCCAAGTTCGAAAATTTTTGAACTTTTTTTGATGGTAGTAGTGATTGTAAGAGTGGTTGGGTTGGATGCTTTAGAAAGGAAGTAACGGGAATCGGGAATGAACCGGGAACGAGTTATAGACACGAAATGATTTGTCAAAAGTATGAATATAAATTAGTTTTTTTGAGGGATGAATTCTGAACTGAGTTTTGAATGAAGCGAACTATTTTAGGCGTTGTTTTTACCGACTCAGAATTCGTTGATTTTAATGAATTTTTTCACAATGAATCATCAACTAATTCTCTACATAGATCTCTAAAACTTTTTAGTTTTTATTTATCCAGTTAAAAGTTATAAACAATTTAGATTCGGATGTCAGATCTGTTTGATTTGAGATTTCAAAGCAATCAATTAGTATTTTAGCCATATTATTTTTATTTTTCAACAAGAGTTTATGAAATTTGCAATATTTAAAGATTATTAAATTATCTATAACATGCTTTAAACAAATTTAATATCGTATTGATAGTTTTTATTTTACGGTCGTTTGAAGTTCAGTAAAAAGTTTTAATGTTTAAGATAAGTTTGATTAATTTCTTGTACGAGTTTTAAATTAATTTTTTTAAGAATTCTTTGTTGGATTTGGATTAAATTTGAGATACGGATAATTGATTAAATTCTACAACTTTTAGCCAAAGAACAAGTCAATTTTGAGTAATAAATAAAAAGTTATGATTGTTTAAAACTATAAGTTGATATTTCAAAAATGATTACATTTAATTGACAAAATCTAGATCCAAATTAGTTTTTCTTTTCATAGCAAACGATAAAATATTTTTCGGGTTATTTCTTAATAAAATAAGCAAGGATTCATTTATTTATCTCATTTAGTTTAAAAGTTATGATATTTTGAAGTTTTATTAATAATTACTACTTTTCTTGGCAAAATAATAGAAGTTTAGTTTTTCTATGAAAACTTTGGAACAAATGGGAATTTTCTTTTGAAATTCAAGAAATACATAGAGAAATAACCAGTTAACAAAATGGTACAATATTTCGGAAAAATATTTAAAACTTGTATAGATAATTAACAATGAAATCAGGACAATACAATGAATCGAAATTTCCTGAAGGCAATCGAATGAAAACAATGATCAATCGATTGCGTTCTGAACTCGATGGAAGTTTTTACGACTTTCCGCATACAGCAACAATTCCAAAACGTTCGTTAGTGCTTAGAAGCAACAAAATGGAATTGAACTAGCCGTAGGTCAAGCACTCCCAATCCTTCGCGTTCCAACATCGTTCGTCTTTTTTCTCCTCCACATCGCGAACTCGTCGTTTTTCAGCGCGCGCGAATCTCAGGCCGAGTGCGTTTCTTTGATTTTTTGCACTTCTGGAGCGCCTCTTCGCGAATCTAATGCCTCTCCCTGGGCGCCCAACGCTTCTTCTTCTTCTCCTTCGACCGGGACACTCTTCAGCGGGCGCGGGGGACGTTCCAGCTTTGTTCAACCGGTTTTTTTATTATGCTCCACGCGAAGAATTCGCTCGGCCTGCAACCTACAACAAATCGCGAAAAAAATCACGTACGAAGTCTTCTTCGTCGATGGCGCTTGCACCGCTGAGGAGGTGGCACACGTGAGCATGCACGAAACGCGCAAAAAAACGCACCAGGAGAAAAAAGGGCACTGGAGAAGAAGCCCACGACGACGAGGAGGAAGGCGCAGAAGAGGAGGGCAAAAAAGAATGCGCCGCGAAGAGAAGAGATGCTGCGATGTGTGTGGAAGCGCGAACCGAGAGAGAGTCAAGTCATTTTTTCTTCTCGTAGGTCAGTCACATCGCGCGCTATGTAGTGAACGAGTGCGCAAGTCGTGCTTGCTTTTTTGAGCATGCGCTTCTTTCGTCGCAAGAGCAACGCGCGCGTGCGCCCGTGCAGAGTTCATCGCCAAAAATATTCCATTCATCTTCGGTGGCGTACGCAAAACGAGGAAATGCTCGCGCATCTCGCGCTCGGCTATTTTTACGGGATTCGATACAAAGAAGAGATGCGAGGCGCAAGTCGATGCTGCGTTTTTGCATCAACTCGATGGGCGTATGCAGATGCTCTCGATGTGTGCGGAAAGTGCGAGCGATGTCTATGAACCCTTTAACTTTTCAACTAACAACTCGCTAGCATGCAGCTAGCTAGAGCACTCATACACGTTCTGCGCGCGCTCCGAAGAACAACAACAAGAAGAACTCGAAGGCTTTTTATAAACCAGCGTTTAAAAATAACTTTTTCATACTCCGCGTCCAGCTCAATGCTTCAATTTCTTAGGTTTGAGGTTGGCCAGAAGTAAAATTCCCCAAAACCACAAATCAAAGATTCGCTGAAATCATCGGCTGGATTTTTCGATGCTGACGGAATATCGAACCGGGAATTTGATTCGATAACATCGATGCGCACACTTCAAGGAGGGAAAATTATAGGAAATTGTCCGAATTGTGCACGCCAATTACGCGCGAAATTATCCTTGAACACGGAAGGAGCACGGAAGCACAAACAATGCAAATTTCCAATATCGTTTCTTTCGGCGTGTTCGTTGCTCGTTTTTTCGGAGAGGTCTTCCGCTCTGGTATGGGTTGTTCGCAAGGAATAAAATAACGGAAAGCTTTTAAAACCCGCTGGTTTTCTTTTGCTCGCTGCTGCTGAGAGAGTCCTGTTGAGCGGCAATTGTACGCGCGCCCAGCGTGCAAGGCTAATTGAATTTGTCCTGGCACAAAGTGCTCAACTCCACGACTTCAACTTTCAACTTAACTTTTTCGCAACGCGCGGGAGGCGGCAGCAGGAAGCAGCCGCCCCCGCACTCACAGTTATTCTATGCCGAATAATGAGCGCAGACGATTGACGAACGCGTATTTTTTTAGTCCTTCAAAATCAACGCGTTTTATGGTACTTGAAACAAAATAATTATTGGAGGTAATTAACGTTTTCTAAAAGAAAATTTCATCTTATTTCCGAATCTTTTAAAATTTTTAAAATATCTGTATTATTTTAAAAGTTATGAAAGAAAATATAAAAGGTTACATAATAGGAACAAACCTTAAAAATGGTTGATTTAATTTGGCATCTTGTAACTTCAAAATGCAAAAACGAATTTTTCCAAAATTTGCACCAAGTATTATATGGCATATTAGCTCTTGAATGCCGCTTTGCAATTTAAAATATCTCAAAAAATGTTTAAATTATAAACAATCAAAAAATATTTAATTTTTCTCATTCGAGAAAGACATGTTCTCATTAAATTTCTAATAATTTTGTAATTATAACTTGACACAACTTTTAAAAATAATTGAATAATAGAGCATTAAATTCTGTAAAATAAAATACTAATCATAAAAGAAAAATTTGTTGCTATCAATTAGAAAAAAATTAAGAAAATTTGCTAGCAACTTTTTATTGAGGATCGATGCAATATAAATGAATAAAATTTCAACAATTATTTCCCGACTGAAATTAAAACAATTACCAATGAAATTAATACCGGACATAAAGTAATTTTTGTTTTATAAAATGTTTTTTAAATATTTGAAAAATCTTCAAAACTTTCAAAGTTATAGAACTTTGAAAAAAAGGAGTAAATTTCTTGTCTGAAAATGAGTTATTGATTTAAAATTCATATATCTTTTAAAAAATAAACTAAACAATTCCAAAAAATACATAAAATTTTGAATAAACTGAAAGTAAAACCTCTTGGATATGATAAAAACTCCCGGAGGAAAACCCAAAAGAAAATGGACGAAAGAATCCGCTCGTTGAAAACTTGCTTTCCATTATTTGCTAATTTCGCCGTTTCGCCTCGGCCGTGATTATTGTTTCTCCTCCAAGTTTGCGCCTCAAAGGGACCAGAGAGAGATCATAATTAATCATTACGAGTTAAAAATCATTCGCGGCGGCCGCCTCGGACGAGATTTTCCCGATTTGCATTTCGCATGCACGGAATATTTTTTCGAGGATCGCGCGCTGCCTTCGCTGCCGAGAGAGCTGCCTGCATGCACTGTGAATTATTACCGGAAACGGAAACGCGCAACGGCACGAGCTTCTGCGAAGAAATGTATCTCGGGCGGCCCTTTTCGCAACGGCGCGGCAATGAAATTAAAGAAACGCGCAAGAAGGGTTAATGAAAAATACATTCAAGGCATCATCGCACGCTGGCGAAAAACGAAGAAAAAAAGCACCGAAATGAAAATGCGAATATAATACGGTTAGGAGGGCACACAAAAAAAAATTATTTGGGAGGAAGAATGCAAGTAAGTGTTGATTTAAGCGTATGAGTTAATTTTTGCGCGAGGAGAGCGTAATGAATGAATGAACGAAGTGTTTCGTCATCGCCCATTCATTTTGATTCGGCTTTTTTCTCCACCGTGGGCATATTTAATATCGCATGAATGCAATTTAATATAATACGGTTTTTTGCGCGCACCGACTGGTGGCTTTTTTCCATGGGTGTATTCATCAGACGTTGACACCCTTTCGCCCTTAGGGCTTAAGACTTAATATGTAGTCATTATTTCCATTCAATCTTCAACGATGCAATATTGTATTAAATCTGTGTTTATTTAAGAATGGGTGCAAAAAATGGTGTAATTTGTATGCCATCTGAAAAAAAGTGAGAACATATTAAGTCTTTGTTTGCATAAATTGAGTTCAGGCTATAAAACGAGCAGATTTTTTAAATTTTTTTATAACTTTTTTAATTTTTGAAATATTACTCTGAAATTTTGACATTTCATAATTGAATAGTTTATCTATATGATGAAATTTTCATTTTGCAAATATATCATTTCATTTCGCAGTTATATTAACTCAAACTTGAAGTTAGATTTGAAAGTTGTTAATATCAAAATTTTTTTGAAATTTTTATATCTTCTTTAATTTTCAAACTAGTACTCTAAATTTTTGCCACGATATAGTTAGATAGGTTGTTTATCCATTATTTAATCAGTTTTTAAAAAATATTTTTTAATGCAAAATTATGCTGATTTAAACTTGAAGATTAGTTTACGCGAATTCAGTAAACAATAATTTTTGTAAATTTCGGTAACTTTTTTCATTTTCAAAATTTTATTCTGAACTTTCAACACATAATAGTCAAATAGTTAAGGTATGAAATGAAATCAGAGTTTTCCAAAAATATTGTCTTGTTTCAAAGTTGTATTAACTTAAACTTGACCCATATTTTGAAACAACTTGAAAATCAGATATTATTAGATTTTTTATAACATTTTTAATTAACAACATATTGTTATGAAATTTTCGAATTTTATAGCTAGATTCTTGATCTATAACTTGTTTTTTTAATTTTCCAAAAATATCATTTAGTTTAAAAGTTACAGCCTCTTAAAATCAAAATTTGTTATAATCATATGACACAAACAAATTTTGGCAAAATCTTCGTAATTTTTTGAATTTAATTCGCATCAATGCGAATTTTTCACCATTGGTAGACGAAAACTTAATTAATAAAATAAAAGTTAGTCGGTTCAAAAATCTTAATCCATTTGAAAGTTATGAGCCCATGAAGACACTCTTCAATTTGAACAATCAGAGTTTCCACATGAAAACCTCAGAAAATGACTCGTTGAATTTCACCGAAAAAAAGTCCTCCCAACGAAAAGAAATAATAATACCCTCATCAGAGGGGTCCTTGTCACGCATCCACGACCTGCGCTTGCGTGCGTGCCATACGACTTCGCATCGATGTGTGCAATTTGCACACTTTGCGAATGCACTACATATTTTCGCACACACTCACACACGTGTTCGACTCGATGCGCGGATTGGTGCAATACATGCGTACGCGCGTATATTTAGTGCATACATATTAAACAATGCGTTCGGCTCGTCTGTCTCATTCGGACGCACGGGGTGTAAGAGGCGGTTGTCGCGCTGGGCAAGGACGACGCGATTCAGCGAGCGAAAAGCCAAGCGAGCGTCAAGTGTGCGATGCAATAAGTGAGTAAGTACACGACGAGCGATCGGTGCACATGCACACGAGGCATTCCCACTGCCGAATAGAGTCAACAACAAACAACAACAACAACGTCCCGGTGTGCCCGAAAATCCCCAAAAAACGCGAATCCCATACGCGAATCCCTTACGCGAAATTCGCGAAGTTGTGATTGGTCCATGTGCTGTAAGGATATGTGTGTCAGGATAACTCCGAAGGACGATATTGTTATCAGACGGTTTTGTTGCTGTTCCTGGACTAAGAAGTTGTGAGGAAATTTGGGTCAAAATGATGGAAACAGAGCAGAATTCGGTAAATTGCAATTTTTCTTAAAATTTCTTTGTTTTACAAATCAAGGGATATTAAATGAATAAGGACCTTGAAATATTTACACAAAAACGTATAACAATGACATTTATGCGCGCATTTGCCTACTTAGTGAGTTCGGGAAAAAATACAAGAAATTGTTTATTCTGTTGTCTTGCGATGAATATGCGTTAATTGTCTTTAAGGATAATTAATTCATTTTTAATCACTTCAGTCTGAAAATCAAGGTTTTCTTCATTTCATTACTAAATTTTTTATTCATTTATAGTCCTGAAGGTTACCACTACTTTTTTTTCATAAATTTTAAATTTTCAAAAAAGTACTTTTGAAAATTTAAGAAAAAAATCTTAAATCTCAAATCTTAAATTTGTAATCCTCAAAAAAAATTGATAATTTTGAATTGATTGATAAAATTGAAGAACGTATAAATTCACTTCCTTGATTACATTCAACTCGACTTGATTCTTTTGTTCGTGATGTTCCTCCACTTCTCCAGCTCCTCGAAGATGTCTTTGGCGAATCATCAACTCCAAACCACTTCTACTTCTCCTCCATCGTCAATTCAGTTCGCACGTTAATGGTAGTGGCAGAGTAACAGAACTTAATGGCGTTTTTTCCTAATAATGTGACTTAAGTCAGTTCCCACTTGGATCAACAATGCTGCACCAATCACAGCGAATTAATTCCCCGAAGATGATGATGATGTTGATGGCGATGAAAAACGTGTGCACTTAAAAATTTTCCGCGTAAATTCGCCTCGCTGATTCGCCGCGCGCAACGCCATAATTGCTAATTAACGCACGCATATAATGCGTGGACAAGCGCCACTCATTAGCCGGCAATTGACATTTTTCCACGCATCGATTTTCCAGCCGCATTTTTTGCGAATCGCATTATTCGCAAACTGACTTAGTGTGAGTACGCATCCTTGTCCCGGCCTTAAGTCGCTGCATCATGCACTGCAGCGATTTATAGTTTTGTCGTAGGTTAGTGATCTCATTGAGCGCGGAGGCAAATGCAGCCGCCTGAGTCACACGCGCAGCCGCAGAAGGCGCGCACGCACGAGATGCCCTCTCTCGTCCGTCATCTCCGACTGCCTGCGTCCCCCGCGCGTTATCACATCGCGCGATAAAAATCAAGGTCCTGCGCATGAGTTCTTCGCTTAATCGTCTTAATTTAGAACTGGAAAACTGTCAGCTCACTATCGTTATCATCATAAGTCGCGCGCACTGACTGGTCTATCGAATGCGAATAACAATAATGGGTCAGTAAACTTTTATCACGGTTTGTTTAGCTTGTCGACGCATACGACAACGTTGTCAGCGTTGTTGCATTTCGCTTAAGTCACACGTCTAGGCCGCCGCCACACACACACACACACGGACAGTGTGCGCGAATTTGTAACGCGAAATCATTCGAAAAATGCACTCGTTATCGCTGTTTGGTACGAAAAAACCAACCGCAGATAGCGCTTTATGCGCTCAAATGACTTAAGTCACTTAAGAAACCGATCATTGCGATTAATTTCTGGTATTTTTGTGTTTGCTCACTTATTAATAATTTCGAATTGCATAGATTCATCATCAATGGTTAATTATCCGCAAAGGAAGCGTAAACGAAACAATAACGACTGTAAGAATCAGCGAAGAGAACTGTAGAGTGTTCGAATGAAAAACGCATGCAAATTGCATATCCGAAGAGAAAATATTGAATATAATGGCGTTCGCCAATAATAACAACAACAACAAGTACAAGAAGTGGATGAGAGCGCGAACTTTTGCCATCTTCGTCGACGACGTCTACGAATAGAATATAATATTTTCGCTTCGCGGCAATAAATTATTTATTGCCTGCGTTCAATAATTTTAATAATAGCTCTTTGGTTCCTTGCTGCCATCTTCTTACATCGTGAGTTCTCCTTACATATTTCTTCATCATCTTCAACCAACAACATGCGATGGGTAAAAATATACCCATTTGTTAAACAAATTTTTCAAATGACTTAAAATTTCGCAACGATTTTTTGTAAACAAGACTTAAGTATTTTTCGTTGTAAACGAACGATTTGGTGATTAGTCTAGAAATAGTTTAAAATATATTCATTTGAAAATGAAGTTTATACAAAAAAGGGATAATGTGAATGAACGGAAAATCTCAAAGTTTTTTTCTGAGCATGCGCGAATGAATTAAAACCGATCGAGGATATCTTGACCTATCGCAATGTGTATTGCGATGTGAGTTATCTTAAGGCATACATTGCAGAGAGTCTGCGCGCATGCGCGAATGCCTCAGCCAGCTCTCTCAGCATCTCGCGCCGAGTCGACCGAACAAACACAACCCAAACAAAACGCAAACTTAAGTAGGCGTCGGTCGGGTGAATGAATTCTCTTCTCGCGCACTTATAGACTTCTTATACTTCTTATTATGATTATAACCAAGCCGTTCGCTTGCTTGGTTTGCCAGCAAAACTGCAACAGCAACTTTTCCATGTCCTCCCCCTCCACCGCCACGCGAAAAAAAATCACACGTCAAAATATTGAAATAATAGAAACACAATCCTCGGCGAAAAAATGGCGGCTAACAATAACATCGACGACGTTTTGATTACATCCAACCGGTAGAAATCAAAGATCATCCGACTTAAGTATATGCCATTACGGAGATGACACGTAACAATTATTTGTTGCTAATTTGTCGTTGATGGCGGAGGAGGCAGGAGGGAGATTTGCACGTGGTGAAAAATGGCGCGTAAATTATATGCACGCGCATGAGTTCCCATTGTGCGCGGCTCGACTTAAGGCGGAAAATGTTGGAAGCTAATTACAATTCGTCGTAGAGCCAATCGCGCAGCGCGTAATTATGTCCGCACTAATGTCAGACATTTCGGCCGGTAGAGGTACGTCAGCCGAAATCACAATGCGTCGGTGGCGCTGCGCGAGAACGCTAATGAGCGCCATTTCGGACGTCTTCATCCATGGCTTGCAAGGAGTCAATTTCTCGATCCGCTGATGTGCATCGGCGCGCACGCAGCACACAATGGTTAGAATTGGCAATTGGCCGGGGCGAATCCGCGCCCTCTGCACGCGATTTTTTTCCTTGAATCGCGCTTAAGTCACATGCGCGCGCGCGCAGGGGGATAATTAAAAATAACAATATCAAGTGCGGCCATGAAAAAATCCCGCCGACGTCGAGTGTTGTTGCTCTCCGACGCGCCGCGCTGCTGCATAAAGAATGCGCTTAAGTCACTTGAAGGCAAATACTCGCATCCACACACACACACATACATGAATTACAGATTGTCTCGCTTTCTCTCAGCCGGCTGGCTCGAGATGTATGTGTGCTGTGTGTGTGCACATACAACAAGAGCATATTACAACAATTTCAGAGTTGAGATAGGTTATGGCCTCTCCTCTCTCCGGCATGGATTGCGCTCAGCGAGTGGCGCACGCGCCGTGGTGCTCGCCGTGCGCCGTCGATGCGCGTGCACGAATTGATTTGGCCGGCTGTAGGTGAACACACTTTGTTCCTTCTACTCTCTCATTCTTTCTTTCTTTCTTTCTCTTCGCCGCGCAGAAAAAAACCGACAATGAACCAGACTTAAGTCATATGGCGACATGTGCGCCCTCCAAAAATGACTTAATTTGGTGAAAGTTACCCTCGAAACTTTCTTCGTCTATTACTTAACTCAATTAGTTAAGAAATAAAATTAATTGAAGGCAATTTTCTCTCTCAAAAAAAAAAACTAAGTAGGTACATTGTTGAAAGAACGCAAAACTTGTTTGGTATTTGTCTTCATGTGTCTTTTTTCTTCATCATCCTCGATGGCATCTTCAACTGAAAAAAAATAAAAGATTCTTGTACTGGTTCACAAATGCAGGCCGACAACGACGAAGAAGTGGAAGAGAAACGATAGCTAATCAATGTCGAACAATTTTAATGAAACTTTTTACACTTGGACGGTTTTTTCGATCGCATACGCATCGTACAAACATGGCTCGCTCAGGTGACAATAATGGCGATGATGATGGGCAATCGCAGATGGCTTAAGTCGTTCGTTAAGTTGTCGCGCTTGGAGTGCGCGTGCGCGACTGCCTCAAGTCTTCGGCGGCCGCGCAGGACGACGATTGCGGATTGTGCACGCATAACATGCGTACGCCATAGAATTTTTATGGCCGATTTTTTTCCTCCTCAGCACCAGCCAGACAATAACTCACAAGAGAGGCGCGCGCGCGCACGAGAGATCGATGTAAGTTTAAATGTTTAACGAAGAAAAAATTACCACGAGCGCAAAAACGCGTTATTTATGGCGAGCGCAATTTAATTCGCATTCAATTAATCACCTCGATAAAAGGGAATTTATTTCTTAATCTCAATGCGAGCCGGATTCCATCAGCAGGTTCTTCCGTTTTGAATTTGCAAAATTCTGATTTTCGCATGTTTGCGCAGAAAATGTGCGTCGAGGTTATTCCAGATCCATGCCCTTGATGCGTGCGTATTGTGAGTGCGCACTGGCAAACAACCTTAATTTGTTTATATTAATAATTTTTATTGCGCTCCGAGCGCACATGTTTATCTTTAATTGTGTTTAGCATTGAGCGGGAAAAATGCGCGCGCAAGTTGCGAATAAAAATGTGCGCTTGAAAAAAATAATAATTCGCGCTGTCCTGCGCAATGTATGGCGGCGGCCTTGTCGCGCGAAAATATGAACAAAAAAATAAATAAACCAAAAGGAGGCCGTCGCCAAGAAAAGAAATGTGCAATGAAACATTATCTGAACGCATTGAATTCCAAAAATATACAATGAAATCATTTGCTTGTGGTTGAGGTACAAAAATAACATGTCGTATTCTTTGTTCCTGATTTTTCTGTAATAAATTAATATATGATTTTAAAATTTCAATTTTAAACCAAAGTTTCAAACTTTTAGTTTTATCAGGATAAATTTATCCTGAAATTTTAACTTCTAATTAATAGAGTACAACAAATAAATTTAAATTTTTATTGCAATTTTCATATTGTTTAATTCTTTATCATAATGATGAATATTTTAAACCAGAATTTATAAATTTTCCGGAAATAGTTTAAAAGTTATAATACTGTGAAAAATGCAACAAAATTTTTAATTTTTTGTAAAACAAAAATTTGAACTAACTTTAAATATTTATAATAAATGCCTCATTAATTATACAAAAAAATTTCAAAATATCTCATATATTTAAAAGTGAAAATCATAAATTATCTTGTTTCCATTCGAAAGTTATAACACTTTGAAACTATTTCAACTTTTTTCTTCCAGCAAAAAAAAGTCCAAATAGAAATACAACAAATACTAATAATTTATGACATGAAATAGTGCATTTGATTTATGTCCGTGTTTGTTCGCAATGCATTCACAGCGAACGCACCATAAATTGAAACAAAACGCAACAAAAAAGCCAAAACCTGATAATTATGTAACCAATCGCGAAATTGCTTCCCGCACACACCGTCAATATCAACAATTATGCTATTGATAGCACCGATACTTGTAAATATTCGCACTACATACTAAACTATGAGTGATAGTAACCTTGGAGGACGACACAAAAAACAATACAGCAATGCGTAAAATTGCAACAAAAAAAATACGGCAAAAAATCGTAAATTAACGATAACATGTTGAATTGTAATTCGCGATTGTTTGCAAATTAAAAAACGAATGGATGCATCGAAATGCTATTGATTACCAACGGTGAGAAAGTTTGAGTTTCCCGTTATATCTCGTTTTTGTTGCTATTTTTTTGATTCATAAAGCGTCATCATGATGCAATCTAAGCAAAAGCGGTATTCGCGAGTATTGGTTGTCGCTTGGTGCGTTCATTGGCTCGCTCATTATCATAGAAATAATTTGACCTAATTAAGAGAGAGAACTTGTAGAAGTACAAGTAAATCTATATGAGTATCTGCACTCTGCTTATAAGTGCATGTGTGGCATGATTGCGTCATGGTGCAAAACGGAAATTGCATTTCTGCAAATTGCTTTCAAAAAATAAAACAAAATCAGGTAAACTCTTGTTGGAAAAAAATCGCAATTATGAACTATAATTTTGATTTTTTTACTATTTGAACTGCGAATTGTATTAATTTGCATGTTGGAATGCCAAAATGATGCGTAACGCAAAGAATGTGGCCAAACAAACAAAAATATCAACGTCACATGCAGAAATATTGCGGCAATAAACCGGCAAATTGCATCATTGCCATTGGAAGTCATTGAAATAATTCCATAATTAAACGATGAAAAAAATACCAAGGAAATTCCAAGAAATGGTGGAAAAATTCGCGAAAAATAATTCGCCAAATTGCACGACTTCACCTGCAATCTCGAGCAGGAAAATCCTTGCGAATCCTGAGGATCTGAGATGTCTTTGTGTTGGAACTTCTTCAGTTGGAATTCGTCGTCGACGTCGAGAGATTCGAGAGGGATGTCTGAGGCATCTTTAATTCGTCATTATTAAAATAATGTGCTTCAGTTTTAATATTTCATTTCGTTACGTTTCGTCCGCCCTCATTTCGCTCGCTGAGCCTGGAAAACTTTGAACGGGGAAAGTTTTCATTAAAATTCCACTTTTCGATGCGTTTTTTAATCGATCGTGATCAAATCCATGACTCGACCATTCGCCGCTCATTCCGCACCGGAAGTGATCGTAATTAGTTATTATTCAAAGCAACTAATAAAGCGCGTAAGCTTCGCACATGTCGTCCGACCCGAAATTCATTTTCTTCACGCAGCAACATTTGCATGCGTGGGTGGAAAGGGTCTTCATACATTTTTTTTACTTCTTCAACGCAACGAGTATTATAATTGAGATTGAACCCGGTACAGACATGCCTATTAACTTTTTCGTTTAGTTTCGCTTCCAAGTCACTCGACTTTTTTGTTATTGTTGTTGTTGGTGCCCGATGGACAGATGTTACCATCGTTCAATAACATTGCAAGACATGCATCGTTTATTTATTACCTCCCCTGTTTTTCGAATTGACTGAATTGACTGACCTATGAATAAAAAACCCAATGCGTGGGTGTTGAATGCAAGAACTAAAGAAGTGAGGTTTGGGAAAAGAATCATGACCTATCAATTGAAACGAAACACTTACTAGGAGTTGGTGGTTGATGGACGGTGTGCTAATCGGATGGTCGAAATGTGGCACACGCGCGCATTTCGCCTCTCTTCACGTTTGCAGATCTTCATGCATAAGTCAGCCATGCAGATGCACGCCCGAGAGATGACCGGCCGGTCGGAAGTCAAGCCTCACCAGTGCCAGCAGTGCTTGAAGTCGTTCAGCAGCAACCATCAGCTAGTCCAGCACATCCGGGTGCACACCGGGGAGAAGCCCTACAAATGTTCCTATTGCGATCGCCGCTTCAAGCAGCTCAGCCACGTCCAGCAACATACAAGACTGCATACCGGTAAGTTACCATCATCTTAAGACATCATAAGACATTCCCAACTGTCTCCAAATCCAAAAGACATCCCCATGTTAGCTAGTAGTTCCAAAGTGACTTAAGTTGCATTCCAAAAGAGTTGCTGGTATTTGGAATCTTGAGGGTACTCTGGTTCCATTTCTGAAACTGAAAACTGATCTACTCTAAGTTACTAGAGTGGTCCAAAAATGTTCGGTCTTTCAATTTGATCATCAACTTGGTCCTTGAAAGTTCCAAACCACTTCAGAAGTAGAAATGATTTCTTGAGAATTCTTCGAACTTGCAATGTTGCTTAGAATCAACTTTTTATTTGATAATACTTTTTGGAACTTAGAAGATACCTGCAATCTAAAATTTCTTTATCAAAAATATTTCAATAAGTTCCAAAGTGACTTAAGTAGCATTCCAAAAGTATTGTTGGTATTTGGAACCTTGAGGGTTCCCTGGTCCCATTTCAGGAAATTACTTAGGCCAATTCTAAAACCGAGAACTGATCCAATTTAGAAAAAGTTTTGCATAAGATTTTTTCAAAAATATGATCCTTGAAACTAAAATATTCTAACTAGAAATATCTTCTTAAAAGTTCTTGGATATAAAATCGGAGTTCCATAATCAAATTTTCTAAATCTAAATCTATGGTTACAAGATTTTCTAAGATGGATCTAAAATCAGAAACCCAGCTTTATTGATAATCCTCAAACGATTCTGTATTGAATATTTCACTTCCTTATTTTCTAATGATTCTATGGTCTATGATTCTAAAAATCAAAAATATCATGGAAAAACTCTTAGAAAAACCCCAATATTACTTTTCTTGAATATGGATGACTCGATGTTTGAAGGTGTAAAATGAGAACATTTGTATTCAGCACGTGACCCATCATTTTTTCCGACTAATTGCTGAAGCTTTGCCCACCATTCATCCAACACTTCTTCCTTACTCCTTGCTCGACCCGGGCAGGATGAAAAATGAGGTGGAAAAGTCGCCACTTAAAAAAGCACTCGGCACTCTTTACCGCACAATCGACGCCCGATTTTCCACACTTTTCCGCCACCTTTCTTTCACCTCCTTAGCACCCACCGATTTCCCTCGCCGAAACGATGAAAAAACGCCAAAACGTGAACGCAACCCGACCAAAGAATACGGAAAAACCGAACGCTTCATTCTTTTCATATCGAAGAAGGGTTGAATCTTTTGGGAAGGGTTCCACGAAGAAAAAACCAAAGGGGAATAACGACTGGCGAAAAAAATCTGATTTTAATCGCTGATGGGGCTCATGCCCTGCATAACAAGAACCATCGTCGATTTCCATCTGAATTATCTTCCCGGTTATTCCCCGGGAAGAAATACTCTAAGAAAAAATGATGGAAAACAAACAGAATTGCTCTCTTTGAAGAGTTTTCCACTTGGTGCGGATTTTTTTTTAATAATCCGTTTGGAGTTTTCTTATTTGTTTGGTAATTTGATTAGACATTCCTGAAATATCAATTCCATTTTCCCGGGATACGAAATGAAATGAAGGCCGCGTCTATTTTTTGCATAAATAAATGTTCGATGAGATCGAAATTAATTTCTTTGCTGGACGATATTGCCCCATTGATCGGAAAAGAAAATATTTCATTACTTGACACACTCTCATCCCTCCCCAATTCAGGGATCGCTTGTTTTTATTATAATCCCGGGACGTCTTATTGAAATCTTCGATGGTCAAGATTAGGAAATTAAAAAATTAGTTTCCCCCATGATGCACCAATAAAATTAAAACAAAAAATCGCTTTATTCTTCATTAAGTTTCAAACACACTAAACTTGCCTCCTACATACTCATAAGTATTTAGGGTGCGTTCTGTTTACTATAGGGATGATTCCCTGATATGAGAGAAAACTAATTAAACGGATATTTTCGGGACCCTTCAAAAGGAAAAATTGATTGATAAAAATTAATTTTAAAGTTTCAACCCATGCATTATAGGTTCAGGTTATCTAAGGTTTATAACCTTATATAAAAAATAGGAAAAAAATCTTGGTAAAGTTGATGATGATGGTAATTAATCGTACATCTGGTCGACCTATAATCTTCTTCTTGATGGTCTTGTCGACCAAGGTCGATGAACTCGATGGCTTTCGGTTTCGATTGCCCCAGCTTTCAACCAGGGACTATCGAACCGATCAACCCTATGGTCATACATGCAAATGCAGAGGGCCAATAAATAAATTTGTCTGCATGTAATGAAAGAAAGAGTTACAATTACATGTTTCAACGTTGAAAACGAGGAGTAAAAAATCATCGGGCAACATCTGCTCCACAAAAAAACAATAAAACATGGAGCAAAGCATAAATTAATCAAGTTATCTAATGGTATCAAGGTGGTCATGACCATGTCCATGTCTTCAGACCCAATAAAAATTACTAAATCATGGATAACTAGGATAGATACAAAATTTTTTTAAGTTTCCAAATGTCTTGGATCTTTTGTTTCACCTTCTAGGTGTTAATTTGTTGGTTCTTTTTTGGGAGAAGGGTTACACCGGAAATGGGAAATGTACCCGCTCGTGAAGGGGAACCGACCGTAAAATTATCCGATAATTGACACCTACAAGACACCAAGGCGAAATCTAACCTCACTTGAAAATTCAAAAATGGTGATTTCATGCAGGAGTATGTGAAATTGTGAAGTATTGACCGGCCTATGCGCCGCCCCCGCAATGCACACATGGATCGACCATGCATGCCGCCCCTTTGCACATGACGTTGCATTCCTCGCCGCCCCCAATTCATTAAATGGGCGAAATTTTAAATTATCCACATCATCAACAAAAAAGCAATATGTTTCGGTTCAATATCATTTCCTTCGACGCATTTTTTCGATCGATCGATAGGATCGATAAAAACGAAATTTACGATCACTGATCGATTTTCCCCGACACGAGTGAAAGGGTGGTTGCAGTGGTGGCAGTTGGACATTTGCATATGCTGGGGCCACACAATCGAATTTATTCCTTCGCTGCGTATGCAACCGCCAACGCAAGAAGGGGGCCGGTGTCTTCAGCGAGCATCGGACATGGAAAGCTACAACCCTTTCATGTCGGTACATGCACACATGTGACCCATTTGAGCCAACCGACGACCCAAAAAAAGGATACGAAATGAATAGCTAAGTGAGCTGAACGAATTGAAACAAAAAAAGAAGGGTTGAAGACGTTGAATTTCAATTGTTCCACAAATATTTAATTTGAATACCTATCTACAATTTGTTGCTGGTTGCCTCATGGCGTTATGCAGATGACAACAGTTGGTGTCTGAGAATATTCCCAGCGTGACGTTTCTCGTGGAAAAAATTTGGTTTTTTGTGGTGGAAAAATAATTACTTGCATAGAGTAACTAACCCTTTTATAATGGAAGTTGCGGTGATTTATGATTGCTACTAGTTTTTCTCTTCATCTTGGACGGCTTCCCCATTCCGCGAGCCTCGTTCCCGTTGCCGTTCCCGTTTCCAGTCGGGAAAGGGTGTGGGTCATTATTTTTTAGCCATCGTCTTCTTGCTAGTCGACCTCGGTTTCTTTTTCTTTCGGCCCGTCTTCGATTTGCGTGTTGTATTCTCTTCTGCATGATGCGCGCCTCATTTAATGCTTAATTCTTATTTAACGAGCTTTTCCAGTTTTCCACTGTCCGTTGTCTTCAGTATGAACGATACGATTTTTTAGTTTTTTCGTTGTTCATTAATTTCGTATTAAAGTTATATTTTCTTGTATTTTTACTCGTTGTTTGATTCAAATTCAGTTTGATACGTTATATAGCTGAAGAAATTCTCTTTTTGATGATATATTTACTGATTTGGTTCATTTTTTGAATAATAGAAATAATTTGACCTAAAAATGTTAGTAGGTTTTTTTCATTTTGACCCCCTTAGAAAACTACCCTCAGATTTCCATTGATATGGCGAAAACTAATTATTGCATCAAATTTTGGATAACGACGTTACATAGCTTATAAAATTATCTTTAAATTGATATAATAATATATTTAATTTACCATAAACATATCTAAAAAAATCTTACTTTGAAAATTCATAAGGAAAAAAAGTTACTTTTTTAGTCGAATGATTCAAAATGATTTCTAAGCTTTATTATGAAAATTACACACTTCATTTTAAATTTTGTTTAACACCATGTTGTAGACGAATAAATTCCCTTTAAAAATATGTATTTGAAGGTTAAATTTATTTCCCAGAAATAACAGAAAATAATTGATGAAACTCGTTGTCAATTAGGATATTTTCTTATTACTAATAAAGATTCCACAGTAAATTTTGTTTTCTTCGTATATTTTTTAAAAACTTATGGATTAAACTAATTATAATTTCAAATTGTTGGTTATTAAATACACTTTTAAAAAATATATTAGTTAACTAATTTATATCTAAAATAATTAGTTTTTGAAACCTCTAAATTCCAAATTATTTTGACCATAAAATTACTAATTTTCTCCTAATTATTTTATACTCTTTTGATGATATCTCCGAAAATATTGAAGTTATTTTAAATTTTTTTAAAGAATTTGGTAGATTATTAACTCTACTTTCAAATGATATCAACTTTAAATTGTAGTACTTTTTGAAAATTGGTAAAATTACATTAAATATTGGGTCTTTGAAAATTGATCTCAAAAATGTTTTTTTTTACATTTCAATTGATATTTCAAAAATTACTAATCCAAAATCATTTTATTTATGATCGTCGTATAGCTAATTAAATAATCTTTAATTTGATGTATGGCATTTAAAAATCCTACCATCAAAAATCAAATTACTCTCTTTCAAAGTTGGCTAAAATTTCGACCACAAAAATTTCCTTTTGATACTTTTCTAAATTAATTAAAAATTTCTCTTTCCTTCTACTTATCCACCTCCACTACTTTTACAACACTTTAATTAATTGCTCTGATCACTTATCGCAATTGTCCGACCATAAAACCGTTTCGGCCTTACCAAAGTCGTTACCTCTTGCAGTCAGTGTTCTTCGCATTTCGCAAAAAAGGGTTGGATGTATATTTTGTATCACATTTGCACCGTTTAGTAATCCATCGTTGAATCACTTGATTTTTTCGTTTCGTACCGAACGCATTGTCCATACAGACAGGTGTCTCGGACGGACTCCTGGGGCACGATCAAAAGAAGTATCGCAATTGCACTCCGACGTCATTCTTCATTCCGTATTCTTCCTCCTTCTGCCAGTCGTTTTTTTTTTCTTTTCCTCGCTGCCATACCATCAACATTGTGGGTGGGTGGATGCATCATGAGTGCACCGAACATAAAATCCACCGCGCACTTCTTGCCGCATGAGCGTACAAGGTGCTCGAGCTGGTAATTTTCGATATGAACTTCCTTGTTTTCTTCCTCGAGTGCATGACTTTATTATTGCAAGACAATGCGTTCGTTGAACGGCGAAAAGAAACGTTTTAGGACGCGGCATGCCATATGTTCTTATCAAACGCCCACCTCATCGCCGAGTTTTTGCACAAGCAAGAATTTTCGCGTACGCGAAAGAATTCAATCCGCGAGGAGATGTTGAGAGACGCCGCGGAATAAAAACGTTTTATTGCCAATTAAACGTGGATTATAAATATGGTCGTTGGAATTTTACTTCTTCACATGCCACACTCACCTACCGAGTGTTCCAGCGACGATCATGGATGATGGTCGTCCATCCGAGAGAGGATGATGGTAAAGGTCCAGGTCTCTTGAGCGGCGTAGTAAAAGCAATCAAATTTGTTGATGGGTGGCTTTTTATCCACGCGTTTATTTCTTCATTTTTCCATCGTTTCCTCTGATAGTACAAGCTAATATCGTGTTGCACTTTTCTCGGGAGGTCGGGCTGCAAAGATGTTAGCGAAATTACAAATTTTACGATGTACAAGCGGAAAATGTTGCTATTAAACGGCGAAATAAAATTTATCAAACGAATCGAACTGTTGAAAAATTGCACAAAAATCTTAGATGTACCTAGATCTTTGGCACACCTTCATCTTCTGGTTCCTCACTTCCATCTCCATTAGTATCATTTTTGTTATCATTTTTGGTGCCTTTTCTTATACCATCAAAATCATTTTTGATATCACTTCTGGTAACTATTCTAGAATCTCTTCCACATTCGTTTCTGTTATCTCTTCTTTCACTTCTTCTGGTACCATTTTCTGTACCACTTTTGATATTCCTTCTTGCACCACTTAGTTGCCTCTTTGGTTCCTCATGTAGTACCATTGTTGATACCATTTTTGGTACTTCTTTTGTTCTACTTCTGATATCACTTTAGACTTCATTTCTGGTTTCTTCCGATAACTCATCTCTTACCACTTTTGATACCACTTCTTGTAACTATTCTGGAATCTCGTCCATTTTGATATCTGTTACCTTTTCTTTCTCCTCTTGTGATACCATTTCTGATAACATTTCTTCTACCATTTTTGATGCCTCTTCTTGTACTGAAATTACTTTTGATATCATTTCTGGTAATCCATCTGTACTCTTTTTTAGTAACCTGTTACACACCTCTTCTGACATCACTTTTGTTACCATTTTGGCACCACTTCTTGTAAAATCTGGTATCACTTTTGGTACCTATTTTAGACCACTTTTAGTACCTCCTCTATCACTTCTATCAGTACCATTTTTGGCAACCTTCATGGTAACACATCTGACATCACCTTTCAGATCATTTCCGATATCTCTTCTGATACCACTCCTTATACCACTTCTTAAACCACTTTTTCCCCAATTTTGGCCTCATTTCTTGGTCCATCTTCTTCGACTTCTTGTAATACCATCTCTTAGATGCCCTAAACATGTCTTCTAACATATTTCTTGGCTTCTAGGTGAACGTCCGTACAAATGCCATCTGCCGGACTGCGGGCGCGCATTCATCCAGTTGTCGAACCTGCAGCAGCATCTTCGCAATCACGACGCGCAGGTGGAACGCGCCAAGAATCGGCCCTTCCATTGCAACATCTGCGGCAAAGGTTTCGCCACTGAGTCCAGTCTGCGCACGCACACGTCGAAAGTAAGCCATGTATGTTGATACACTCGGTTATGCATTTGAGTTTGTTATCAGTGATCTTTGGTTGCCGCATTGTCGATCACAATCGAGATCCAGCCGATCGATCGATCGATCCATACCTCGAATCGATCAATTTGCCCATCGCTAATCGATCGATGGATGACGGGAACAGATTCAATTGTGTGACAATTTTATCTCTAAGTTCGATTTCTATGATTTACACACATGTTTATTTTGTGCTAGGTTTTTCTATGATTTCAGTCTTTTTTTCAGGCTCTCCAAAAGGATTGCATTTTTTTCTGTGATTTAATGTGATTGTCTACCATTTTTTAGAAATTCTGATACACTGCTATTGAAAATTTTATACATGTATGTGTAAAGGGTTTTGGTTTGCAAATATTCACACAATATCAGATTTTGTCCATGCATTTTTGATGAAAATTCGAATTTAAAATTTTGCAAGTATAGGAAAATTTTAAGGATAATAGGCAATTTATATTTTAATAATTGTATGATATCTTCTTGGAAATCGTTACAAAAGGGTGCCTCCCCTTAAGAAAATGGAAACTCCGCATTGATATGATTATCCTTCAAAGGAAAAACCGGAGTTTTTCATTATGTAATCATTTATTAACGTGTACGGTTCTGAACGTTTGATAATAAGCTGCAATTATCAGTTTTTCCTCGCATACGTACGAAGGAAAATGATGATTTTTCCAGCTGCCTGTAAAGGTGTATATTTTTCCCGGACCTCTGCGGTCGGGAAAAAGACAAATGCCTTATTTCCCAAGACTAAATTATTCACATCGAATTTCCCGCGTGCGCATCGCACACTTTATTGGCGCAATTAATCGATGAAAAACTGCAGGATAACCGCATGTTTGCACGACTCGGCGAAAAATCCGCGCTAATCCTCGCCGGGAATCGATAGCCAAAGCGTTTATCATTATCATTAGGCGAAGTGGGGGGCAACCGGGGGCGTTTATGAGCGAATGAATTATAAATCTAAGCTGGCAGGATTAACAACATGGCTCTCGTTTGCCTGGATTGTGGCCCGAAAGGGGAAAAAAGTCGAAAGAAAACGGAATGAATAAAAAGGATTGCGTCGGTTGAGATTTTCAACTTCTTCTGGAAGGTGCTGGAAAATGGGGGGAAGAGCACTTAAGAGATTTTCTCGATTAGAAAAAGCACCTGAGACTAAAACATGGGTTGATGTTCACTTGGTTTTTCACGGTTTTTCTTGAGGGGTGATACTTTTTCATTATCCTTGA
This sequence comes from Aleochara sp. GC000083, assembly GCA_030264555.1. NCBI lineage: Eukaryota > Metazoa > Arthropoda > Insecta > Coleoptera > Staphylinidae > Aleochara > Aleochara sp. GC000083. The sequence goes on from JARJDZ010006709.1 coordinate 43,527, forward strand.
TATCATATTCATAATCGAAACAAGAAGTAAGGAGTTTTTGAGGATTTTGGACTGTAATCATTGATGATGAACGATTTAAGGATAACTTCATCTATTTTGGAAAATCTTGTCTTAAGATTTTAGAGATTGTCGTCAGAAATTATAACAAAAATAAGGATAATAGAAATTTTCTTGGTAAAATCCTGAAATTACTGGAGTTTAATTTCCTAGATGTTTGTCGAAGAAATTGAATTGAAATGAAAGAATGCTAATGCATTTATTTTTGGAAAGTTTTGAAATTCTGAATTTTGAATTCCCAAAAAATTGAATATCTTGAAAAACTAACCTTGAAAGTAATATATTTGAACATTTTCTTGCACCCATAAATATCTCAAAATACAACCTCAAAAAAGTGAAAATTCAAGGATACAAAAGGATACGGAATAAAACTAGAGCTTTTCTTGAACTTTGAGCGTTCGAGCCGTTCGCGAAGAACTGATTATGATAAAAACATGCGTGCGATGGTAACATTAAAAATGATCGCATGCCAAGCCACATTCAGTTTTACACAGCCAATCGAGTGGCTGGCGGCATAGGGCACAAAAACGCAGAAATGTAAAATGAAAAACCCTCGGCGTACGCGGCCCCAAACCGCCGCCCCCGAGAAAAGCGACCACCCACGCTACTCGTGCGATGGGGGTAAATCAACCCTTTCACAACAACAACAACATCAACAACACACATGCTTTCTAATATCCACGAAGCAGGCAGGCAGTTATTTCTTCTGCCAGTCGTAATATCTCTTCGTCGTCGGTTCTCGGTTCGTGTGCCGTACGCAAATGCCTTCTGTTTTATGCTTTCTTTCCTCATTTACATGCGGAATATACTCCGCCACCAACCATCGCCGATACACAATTGTAGATTGTTTTCCAGTGCGATTGCTTTTTCATTTCTTTTTATCACGACATCTTCGCAGGTATAATGAGGGTTGTATTTCCGGTCTAATATACCCTCTATGTGGATACATTTCAGTAACAAATTTGTAAGAAACATCTATATACATTACAAAAAAATCGAAATTTTATGTTTATTCGTTTGGAAGTTCTTTGGAAAAATCATTAGTGAGAGAAACTGTAATTTCACTCACTCACTGTCAAAAATGAACAATTTCTCATTTGTAGACATTGTAAAACCCGAAAATAAGTGATGATGTATAATTTGCTACTGATTCAGGAAGTGAAGAACAAGTGATAAAAATTATCCTTCGTAATTTTTTTCGTAATAATCGTGCGTTAATTAACACAACTTTACTTACCGACTCATCTCATCTTGTCTTGTTGTCTGCATCATCGTCTCCTGCTTGTTAGCGTCTTCCGGGAAGACAGGGAAGAGGGGAATTGCATTTTTCAACCCCTGGATGAGCGCCGGTAGAAAGGGTAGCATCTGGCCGGAAAAGAAAACGTTTTTCTTTCGGCGTCGCGCGAAATGAATGTTTTCGCTTTAGGTCGAGCGTCGTAATCAACGTTTTTAATTAACAAAAACGCGATGCGCGTCCGTTTCTTCATCTCAAGGTGTAATTACCTTATTTTTTCCATGATTACATTCGTTCAAGGGTGGGTAAATATGGAAAATTTTCCAAGTGAACAGTCTCAATTCTTGTAATTAATAAAAAAAAATTGTTTTACTGGGAATGAAATTCTTTTTGAAGATATTTTTTTTCATTAGTGACGTAAGTGATTTAATTTCACTAGTGCAGAAAGTAGCAATTTCACTCATTCATAACTTAATGAAGCAACAAATAACAGCAAAAAACAGAATTTGAATATTTGATAACAACCTTAATGCACAAAATTGCACTCTTCGACTTCTCTTCTGTTCTGGCAAACAATAATTTGCACGTGCAACAAGGCAGAACCCATTTGTGCACACCGCCCCCGCCCCCCTCGCGCAGATAATTCGCAACGGCTCGTTGTGCATCGAGTGCATAATTTTTGCATTTCAATTGCAAATATCGACGCTGGTTGTTGGGAAAAGAATCGCACCGAAATTTGCACCAACATTGACGATAAGATCGCCGCCCTTCGAGCAATTTTTCCATGATTACACACTGCGCTGGCGCCGACGAACCTCGCTTTTTTCCACATTCGAGCGCATTTTTCCGCCGGCGGTAGCGGTGGCAGTGGCGGCAATTTCCACGACACGCCTTCCTCGGTTCCACCTTTTCTCTCATGCCGCATTTGCACTCGCATTTTTTCTCACACCGCTGCTATTGTTTTCCGTTTGTGCGCGCGTTGGAAAAAATTCTGCTCCTCATTCGCTCGATGCCGGCCAACGGTGTCGCTCGAGGGCCGGAAGTGGTCGTCGCGAATGGGAAAAAAATATGCGTGCGCGCAGAATTACCGGATGTGCTATGGTAGGGGGCGGATGTACGTAGGAAAAAATGCACGAATCGGCGTTAGAAAAATTGTGGAAAAAGTGGAAATGAGTTCGATCACGATTGGTTTGTTTATATCCAATGGGAACTCCTCAGATTTTTCTTTGGCAAATTTTATATTACTTCCGGTTTTTCAAACTTCATAAAAGTTTTTATCAAAAATTTTGAAAAATATTTCTTGACTAAACAATTTAAATATTTTTTAAAGAATTCTTTTAAAAAATTACTTTATTTCTCGTTGGAAATTTTGAAATCTGAATTTTTAATTTGTTTTTTTTTTAATTTGGGCCATTGAAACATTGACCCACTGAACGCAATTGTCTCTTAAGAACGGTGACTCATCAATATTGAACGTCAACACATTTAGAACGATTTCCTCACGGTCCTCAACCCTTTAATATTTTTTAGGGGTTGCAATAAGAAGCCCAGCTATTAAGCACTCTTCCAGACTTTTCCCCTTTCAAAATCTCAAACCCCAACCCTTTCCCCATTTTTTTGCATTATCACAACCACTATAATCATTCCCATCATCCGATACAATCCTTTTTTGTTGCCATTATCCTTGTTGTAATCTCTTATTAATTTTTCCCTATTGAACGAAATTTTTAAGGTTTCCATATGAAACAAAAAACGAAGCACCAAAAAATCAAAAAATTAATAACTCTTTTATCATAAAAAACCAACATGAAGAAAAAAACTGATAAGATAAAAGAAATATGAAGATTTTATTGAAATCTTGGGGGAAACTTTGAAGATTCATCCTCATTGTTTTCCCCTGGAATTTTTTTTGGCGTTGTTTGAAAGAGTTGGGTCATACTTTCAATTAAGAAGCTTTTACGCGATTCTTCGGCGAGCATTTCATGCAAATCTGAATGGAAATACGCGAAACGAAACGAAATGAAACGAAACTGAAGTCGAAACATTTTTAATCTCATTCTTTTCCTTGGACGACTTTGTCCTATTAAAAAGACGGCTTCACCGGTAAAACAGGCGAGGAGTTCAACGAGAGGACGACGAAGAAGAAGAAGTAGAAGAAGCGCAGGTGGTCGGTATTCGCAAGGGTTCACACGTTTTTCATCCCCCATCAGGAGCGCTCCTCGCGGGAAAACTTTTGCGAATAACCGAGAAAATTACCATCGCGTTTTTTCAGCGGAAAATTCCTGATAAAAATATTGATTGCCACGTCATTCATTGCATAAACAGTAAATTAGTGATGAGTCGTTGTTCTTCAGGGAGAGCACTCGATAATTAAGCAATTTTCCTGGCCAATTTGCGTAATTAGCGTTGTTGGAATTAATTAGAAATTGAATGCTTGCTCGTATTCATATGTGAATGCGCATAAACAATTAGAGAACAAGGAAGTACGTACGGTAAATTAATTACATGACGTCCTTAACCAATGAATGCATTTTTAAAGTTCTGCAAAAAAATCCCAGAAAAATCCTTGAAAAAATTCATCAACAATGCAAAAAGGAAGAAATGGAAAAAAATTTTGAAAGATAGCAAACCAAAACCTAGGTTAGAATGTAAGATGTGTTGTCATGGTAACAAGGTAGAAATGAAACATGGCGGGGGACATGTATATATCTAATCGAATATCCTTTTTTGTTTCCTTCTCGTTTGGTTCGCAATTTTCGTTGAAAATTTAACGCGCGCTTTTGTCAGCAGTGTATTGGTCGGTTGCAGCAACATGCGGCTCTCATCGGAGGCCCCAATGTCACCTCGTGCCCACTCTGCCATAAGATGTTCCACGGCGGCGAGGCGCTCATGGAGCACATGAAGAACACGCACAAGGATCCGAACGCTTCCGGCGTTGCCAGTAAGTATCAACTCCATTTCGCTTCTCTCTTCTTCACTCTTCCGGGACCCGACCCGGAACTGACAAGGCTTCAAGCTTATTGGTGTCTGGGTATCAGTCAACAAATTGCGCGCCCTCTACCCTCCCCCCAAACCACTACCATTTATGGTACCAACAACATCCAAGGATAATCAACGCATTCGGTTGATTCTCTAAGGATCTGCGCAAATTTGTTGATCATGTTGCATGCGCACACGCTTTAGTTTCTAACCCTTCAGAGACTCTTTGGTTCGTTGATTTCTTCCTTTCTGTACTATTTGTTTTAGTTCTTAATGGTTTTTTTGCTTTTGCGGTATCCCCTCCCTTCCGCCAAAGAATCAGAATCCCGGAAGTGATCCTTATGAGACTAATTTCAGTTGCTTGTTTGTAGTTGACAAACGCACACACTCACCCACACCTACACACACACACACATACCATACGAACTGTTTCGGCCATCTTGTTTCCGGTCTGCAAAAAGAAAAACTAAGTGTACCAGAAACAAAGAGCTAAAATTTGACAAACGAAAAACGTGTAAGCCGTAAAACAACGTAACAACATCTAGAGAAAGATCCTGGGGTGCTTTGCTTGATCTCGTTTTCTCTCTTTTTTGTTGACGTCATCGATCCTTATTTAGCGAAGAGAAGGACGGCGAACCACCCTTGTCCCGTGTGCGGCAAGCACTATGTGAACGAGGGCTCGCTGCGGAAGCATCTCGCTTGCCACCCCGAAACACAGATATCAAGTTCCTTACGAATGTGGCCATGCTCCGTCTGCCAGGCGGTTTTCACGCACGAAACAGGTAAGCAAGACACCAAAAAGAAAAAAACAAAAAAAAACCATCCAACCATCGAAAACTGGCCAAAATTAGCACTCGCGCGCAATGGTGCTTGAGAGAGGCAACTGGGGCGCCATCTATACGCGGATAGATGAAGCGGCCGACCGCCACTCAATCTGGTACGATTTGGGCAATGAATGAGAAACACGACTAACACAATAATCCCCCCTTGTTTTTGTTGTTCGTTTTGTTTTTTGAATCCTCCATTTTTGGTTCCATGATTATTTTCGTTTCTGATTTGATATCGTTGATCTTGGATTTCTCTATGATTTCGAACGGTACAAAAATATGGTCTTGATAAATAAGTGGAAGCACCTCAAGGAAAGAAACAAAACCAACAACCTCTTTTAAGTAATGATTTCAATAACATTGAGATGTTGTTGTTGATGGGTGATGTTTGAGGATATTATTGACTGTGGGGTTACCCCATTGTGGATTTCGGTCTTGCAGGCTTGTTGTCCCACATGGAGCACATGCGCATGGACCCGAAACATCAGTTCGCTGCGCAGTACGTGCTTTCGCGAGCGGCCGCCGAGCGGCGAGATCGCGAACTACTCACCGCCGCTGGGCTAGCGTCAGCGGCGTCCAGTAGCGGTCTGCTAGGACTTGGAATGGGTGGTGCTGGTATGTATCCCTTTGGACACCCCCTTAAGGAAGCTATAGGATAACAAATGACATGTGTTTTCTGTTGACAGCGAGTTCTAGTCCAATGTGTCCGTCGCCATCGGCGCACAGCGACAGCTCATCAGGTAACGGTCGGCTATCATCGGCTGGTAGTGAAGCTGGCGGCATAAACAACAACAATAATAACTGCAATACGAAAATAGGCGATATCTTACGAAGTGAGTGAGCAGCCTGCTCTGAGTGGCTAAATCACTGATACTCTTTTCAAAATTTCAAATCAAACAAATTACAAGACAGAAAATTCATTGGTGGGAATTGAGGGTTGTACTAAGGGGTTTGTGGTTTCGTTTTAGGTAACAACGGACTGCACCAACAGTACAACAATATGGAGGAGCAATTGCAGAATGCCAATCGGATGTCTTTGTTCGCCAATATGGTGAATCAGAGTGCTGGAATTCCTCCGGGTCTCGGTTCGGATACCTCCACAGCGGCGAATATTGCTAATATTGCTAATTTAGCGATGCGGATCACCCAGGTTAGTAAAACAAGAAGTCCTAAGCTGAGACTACTTTGTCCCCCCTTTTCCGGAACCAATACTCCAACTTGTATGGTCTATCTTTGAGGAGTCTTGAAGGTTCTAGACTGGTTCCAAGGTTCTGGAATAGCTTAAACTGTCCTAACCTCGCCTTTTCTACTATTGCATCTATCTGAACTAATCCTACATTCTTCATATCATTAGAACTTTATCCAGAAAACAGTTCTAAACGTTACTAGAATGTCTTCAACTTTCCAAAGCTGCTTCTAAGCTGTCCCAGATAATCCCAGATAGTCGCATATTGTTCCGATCATCCAGATCATCCCATCTACTATCCGAGTATATCCATCATTATCCTGGACTATCCTAAACTGTTCCTGGACTTTGCTATACACTTAGAATACCTTCCTATACTACCATAAAGGTCCTTAGATGGTTGAAGCCCCTTAAGACTTCTTTCATACCACAACTCCTTCCAACTTCAGACTATCATAGCCCAATCCAGACTCTAGAGTCCCTAGAAAGTCTTGAATATTCTAGACCATCTCAGATATCCAATAAGAATCCTACAACTGTTTCTATACTATCCTATACCTTCAAGGATAATTCTCAATAATCCTTGACTATCGTTGAAGGTTTAGCATATGTCTGCAGACTCTGAATGACCTTGTCTCTTGCTAAACTAAAGAAGACCCTTCTGAATTTTTACTCCCAGTCTTTTGAATCAGTCCAAAGTGCTCTTATATCCTAACATTAGCTACTAGAGTACCCTGGACTATCTTAGATACCCTTAAACATCTTCCTAGTCTCCCACGGATAGTTCTGGTTATCCTAGATGACCCTAACATAGCCTCTACAACCTGGACCACTTGGACCTCAGCTAACAACATAACCCAGACTATCCTAGAGTTTTCTAAACCCTCCCAAGAGTACCATGGATGACTCTAGAGTTTCAGAAGGTCTTAACATGGCCTAGAATCTTTCTATGGTGTATCAAACACCCTTAGACCTATATTTAGACTATCCAGAAAGGTCTTAAGATAATTTTAGAATGCCCTTACAACCTGGACAACCTTAACCTCCTCTAACAAAGTATCCCAGAAGATCCTAGATGATCTCAGAATCTCGGACCACAAATGACTAATTATTGTATAATTGTAGGCAAATCAACAAGTGAACAATTCAAGTAACCCTTCAACGCCACCCATCAGCAACGACTCGCTATCAATGACAGCGATGAACGCGATGCGTGCCTCCATGGACAGCATCCGCAACATGGACGCGATGAGGACCTCCGTCATGGACATGTCTTCACCGCAGCAGTCGCAACAACAACAACAAGACGCGCTACGCATGCAACAGCACGCGGAAGCCCTACTGCGATCACAAGCGGAAGCTGCCCTCCGCCTCGCCATGAGTCAAGTAAGCATCCTGCCGTCGCCATCTTGACTTAACTCTGTCACCCTTCCTCCCTTCGACCTTCAGCCTCCCTGCACACAAAACGCACTTCTTCTACTCTGCTCTTCTTTTTTGGCCGCTTTACGAACAAACAACAACAACAACAACGATTTTATTTTACAATCGAAATTATTATTTTGTTTTTGTTCTCTTTTTGTTTCGTAGGTTAATCGCTATTAGCACAAACCCTCCCCTCCAACCCACCACCCAAAAATCAAACAAATACACACAAACAAAACGCCACACACCATCACAACCGACAAGCAACAACAACAACAACAACAAACAACCAACAACAACAACAACAACATCAAAAACCGAAATCTATTTTAGGCGCTGCCGCAGTTGAACAGCGCTCAGCAGGAGAACAACTCCCCCTTGCGGCATAACGGCAACTATCAGCCTACCGGTGGGCAGCAGACGCCCGGCGCCATGGCTGGCGGCAGCATCGGCGGCAACAGTGGCAACGCAGCCTCGACGGGTGGCAACGCCGGCAACAATGGCGCCAACAATCTCATCGTCGGCGGCGGTGGCGGCCAGCAGGCGGTGAACACGAGTGGCGCAGGTAGTGCCAACGGTGGCAGTAATGGCGGCGGCGGCGGTGGCGCCAGCAGCGGCCCGAACTCGCAGCAGGTGAGTCCCGAACTCACCGAAGCGCTGCGCCTTCAGGAGCAACGCCTCGAGCAGGCCCTTCGGTTGCACGGAAGTGATCCGCGCAGTCTCGGCTTCTCGTTATCGTGCCAACAGCAGAACCAGCAGCCATGAGACGAAGAGGACGTGGGCTTCTTCTAAGCGCGCCATCTTCAGCGACCCCGCAAGAAGCTCCACGTTCACACCACCAGCAACACCCGAACGGACCACCCCTCAAGACATCTGAGCAGTGGTAAGGACTTGTTCATTTTCTAACCTACAAACAACCATTTGGGAGAACATCAGCAAAACGATACGAGAGACGCATGAAGCACGCGTCTTCATTTGCGAAAGAGAAACACGTATATATAGTACAAATTGAATGCATGAGTGAATGAGTTGATGATGACTTAAGCTCAAGTCTCGCTCTTGAGCCCACTTAACATATTTTAGAGACGTAAGCGAATAAAATAATATATATTATATTATATATGAATATATATATTATATATAGAGAAAGATATAAATAGAGACAGAGATTTATCGTGAGACACGCGCGCCGCGAGTTGTCCTCATCAAGAAGCTCTTTGGTAACAACAACACCAACAACAAGAACAACAATTAGAGCTGACAAAACGAAGGCGAATTGTGTGGACGACCCTGTACATATATAACTACTGTATCATCTAAGGTTAGGTTACTTTTAGGTTAGGGATAGGTTAGGATAGGTTAGGGGTTAACTTCGAGGTCTTTTTTCCTGTTCTTTTGATCGTGCCAAATTAAAAAGTTAGGTGATGGCCGATCTCAATTTAGGTTCTAAATGAATTTTCTAATTTAGGCGAGCAATACAAAGACCAAGGTCAATTGCATTTTCCAAACGAATTGCGTTTAAAAACATTTAAGAAATTTTGGCGTACAGAACGAGACAGCGTTTTGGAATTTGTGCAATCAAAAAAGTCATTTCGAAGATTCGAAAATGTCTGTGCGCCCAAAAAACGGAAACAAATCAAAAACAACTACAAAATGAAAACGATACGAAACCAAATATGAAAAAGAAATTTTATCAAATTTATATTTTATTTTATTTTTTGAATGATTATTTTTATTATTATTATTAATATTATTCTATTAGACTGTTGCAAATTTTATTTTTCAAATGATTTATTTATTTCTTGACGTACGTCTGTGTGCATAATTGATGAATGTCTGCGTGAATGAGAGTGAATCAAAAAAGTACCCCAAAAAATTTAAAACCATCAAAAATTAATTAATCAACAAAACAATACAACATTTGGAACATTTTGGCTGGAGACTTCTCGGCAGATTTTCGACGAGTGAATTCACTACTAACTAAGCTAATTAGGTAAACACAATAAATACAATAATTAATTAATGAGGTAATTTGAGAATTGAGAATATATTTCTATTGATTGATGATGAAGATGACAAATAAATACGATCTAGAGCGGTGAAGAGTGAAACACAAATTTTGAACAAAAACAAAACAAAAAACAAATGAATTTTAATATAGAACTCTATATGGCAAGTTAACAAAATGTAAATTTATCAAATATAGGTTATATATATATTATATATATATATATATATATTGTGACACCGGTGACACTTTTTTACGTTTTTTTATACAAAAATGATAAACTATGGAAATGATGGCCTCTCACGTGGAGGCCATTTTGTTATTAAATCAAGAGAAGTACTTTTAAGAAGTTTACTAAATTTTCTTATTCATTAGGAAAACTAAAAGCATAGAAATGTGGTCAAAGATTTCCAAATTCAAATGAAGCACAAAGCTGATTGTTCGTTAAATTCCTGTGGAAGATTCTGGAACGGAATGCAATGGGCAGTTTTTCTGGAAATTGGGAAATTTATAAATTTGGAAATTCAATATTTTAAATAATCATTGGATAATAAAATTTTCAAGAGAAATTGTCTGATGCATTCCATCGAAATGAAATTCAAATTCAACAATCAATTTTGTCTTTAAACTTTGCTTAAATATTCGAAAAACGAAGAACAACAAAACTCCCGCTTCATTTATTTCAATTATATTTTGCTCAACACACAAAAAAACACACCAACGCCCTCTATCTCTTTCACTCAAAACTACTACAATATTTAAACAATAATATAACAATAGTCTCATTACCAGATAACAATAGTAATTAAAAAACCAGATGGAAACGTTGAACGAAAATGCAACAACAAAAAAAAACTCCCAACAATAGATTTAATTTATCAGACAACCCATCTCAACAATAGTAACAATAGTGAACGAAAATAGTCGATATGCAATTTCCCAAAATTGTGACTTGTAGAGCTAAACGTAAATGTTCTCATCTCATATAATATGTCAAATGCGAACATGTAAACTTACATACAGACAAAACCCGGATATGACTTGACGCCGTTGCAGGCGCGCCATCTATCTCCGCCCGAGGCGCGAGAGAGGGCGCGCACGCAGCTGAGAGCGTCGCGCATGCGCGCACCAAACCTACCCGAACTGCGACGACAACAGAACACTTACAAACGAAACTAATCAATGTGAAATGTGAAATGAAAACGATATAAGTAAATGAAAGAAACCAAAACAAAAAAAACTACTACAAAAATGTACAATAGCCCGGTTGCACTAAGTGCTACACAAGTTTTGCCCGCCATTATTACTCGGCACGGAGACGCGACAACATCGCACACGCGCTCCACCCCCCCCACCACCAACCAACATGGTGCTGAGTAATAACATATAAAGTAAAAAAAATCTGCAATAGCCCAAGCTGCGAGGCGCCCAGCCTCCAGCACCCACACACATATTTTTTAATTTTTCTCTCTCAGTAAACAAATAAATAAACAAATAAACTACATATCTCTCATAATAAACAAATAAATATTAGAAAAACCAAAAAAAAATAAAAATACATAACTACTTACATAACTAAATAAATTACCTACATACTATATAAATAATTGTATCTATCAGATATATATCTATGAACATCAGAGTTTCGAGAAGAGCAATCGAAGAAATTTTTGAAAAAAGTTTCGACCGAAAGCCAAAAATCACCAACATCAAATCGAAAACCAACCGCAAAAAGTAAGGAAGTTAGGAAACAACTGATAACACGCGAATGCCCTACAACAACAAAAAGTACCACAAAAATAATACGACGAGTTAACAACTGGAAGAAAAGTTGAAGTACTTTTTTCGGATTCATAGAAACAAAAATCTTATATAACAACCAACAACAGCAACAACAAATTGAGTATTTTACATAAATATGACGTCTATATGCCCGAGTGGACAAATATTTATTGTAAAATGACACGAAAAAGCAAAAAAGAAGTAAGCCAGTCCAACATCCGCAACATCAATGGCTGCTAAAATCAACATCAATAATAACAACAAAAATAAGAACCAACAAGAACAAAACAACAACAAAATTCAAATGCAAAAACCAAAAGAAAATCAAAGAAAAAAAAACAAAAATTTATTTGCAATAGCCCACCATATACACATAAAGTTTTTCAAACTGAGTTGTCACCCCAGCTTGCGGCCCCACTTTGAGGCGCGCGCGCACGCGCACGCCGCCTCGGAGCGGCCTCAAATGGCGTGAGAAGTCATCTAAGTTTTCACCAATGTTTAGTTTTTTTTCAAAAACATAAAAGAAAACAACAACGAAACGAATTCTCAAACGAACGAACATCGTTTTCTTCTTCGATCCGATCGGGATCGGCGGTCGTCGACGGCCATCTTGGACGATCCGCGTATCCAAAAGCAGAATCGGCCAGCGCCCGCTGGCCATCTAGTCGAAAGAGAACATCTTGGATGGATTCTTGCGCACGAAACAAAAACGGCCAATCGTCCTTTCGATCCTTGCGCGTTGGCTGATCATCATCCGGAAATCGTGCGCAACCGCGTGAAGCACAACTTCGCGCAGACGACCAGCGCCGGGGTTGTGCTTCGCAAGAAATAGGAAGCTGCGACCGTAGTCGACTCATGCGCATGCTAAGTGGGTCGCGCATGCGCCATCGAATGCGTGAAGCGAGTTTTTCGCCGCGTGGAGCACAAAAAAATACTAATTCAATGTTTACCGTACCGTGTACTCGCTCTTCATTTCCCCCACCCAAAACCGGTCCACGTCAATGTTCATTTCCGGCGCGCGCAGCGCCGCCATAGTAATCAGCTCTTAATCGATAATCAATATGACTTACCGAATACCGCATACAAATACAATAGTACAGGATAAATATTGTTGTTTAAACTATGTAATTATAATTGATATTTAAACAAATAGTACAATAGTACAGTAGTCGTGGACGTAGCGACATCTAGTAGCGTTTATTCATACACATATATTGCAATAGTGTTGGTGATGACCGTATAAGGATTTTACTTGTCTCTCTGACTCTTCTTAACGCTCTAACTTTCTCGTAACACACAAACAAACAAACAGACAGACAGATAAACATATTCAACATTATAATTAGCTCAGCAAACATGTACTCGATCAGTATTAAGCGATAATTAATTAAACAAATAGGTAGATGGTTCGTAGCGCGTTCAACATAGTAGAGAAACACAGCCAAGAATTAGGAACCGAACAAGGACAAACCCAGAAAAAAAAACGATGGAAAACGCCACGCGGTGTTCGAAAATTTGCTTCACGTATCGTCCCACCTGACTCGCCCGACGGAGCGACGGCGAGCGCCATCTATGAAAGAGAGGAGGCACTTGGCAGCCGTGAGTCGATTGCGCAATGCGCCTTAGCGCCCACCCAACCCTCACACACGTATACACCCTTCGGAACCATCCAGAAAACATCACGACGTTCGTTGATGGCGCGGTCGCAGCTCATGCATAATCAAAAAAAAATAACAACAACAAATAAAAAAAAGTGTCGAATCAATCAGTAATCGACCAAGCAAGAGTTTATAATTTCACTTAAAATTTCTCATTATCGAATACGTTTATTTCTTACGTAAAACTGCAATAGCCAAAACGCATAGAAGATGGAAGACAATTGAAATACGATGTGCACGCCGGCCCCCCCACCCCAACAATCCTGCAACCCACCTACCCCCCCTCTAGCATTGGCGGGGGCGGCGGCGGCACGCAACAGACGCGCCTCTCTCTATGCTATGCAAAAACCGTTCGGAACCAAACCGTTACCACACTTGAGTTTGTTTACGTTGCCATCGCGCGTGAGTGCGCCCCCTGCTGGGGGTGCAGATGCTAGCCGCCACTCGACGAGAGATGGCGCGCACATCTACCCCAATGCGCGGCGACACCCGCGCGCCGATGACGCTCCAGCGTTACTAAGTATAAACTATAATAAATATAAATAATAACGAGCAAAAATCATCACGTAATCTAATAACAAAAAAACAAACGTAATAATAATAATAAAAAAAAAACTACCACACACACAACGTAACAGAAACGTGTTATTAAGCGTATGTAAGACTCTAGTAACATCATCGTAAGAAGATTTTTCGTTTTTTACAATAAATAAATTTAAACAAAACCAAAAAACCAATAATAACACAAAGCGAAACCCATAAGAAGAACTGTTGTGAACGATTGGACAACAAATTGAAGAATGTTCCAAAGAAGCAGGAAATTTTGCAAAATTTGTTGTAAACAACCAAAACAACAACTACAAAAACACATGAGAACACAACAAAAATCCCATTCATTTCTCGGATAAATGACATTTTGGCAATTTTCGGACGACGAATTGAACGCGAACACAACAAAAATTCTAATGAAAGAAAGTATCACCTCAAAAAAAAATATGATGAACACACGCCAAAAATATATCTATGTAAACGAAGTGTAAAATTGAGTAAAGTCACTTTTGGGAAAATCAAGCAAACATACAAACAAAAAATATATATAAACAAATAAACCAAAAAATAACTAAAGCAAAGCAAAAAAAAACAAGAACAAAAAACGAAGGAAATTTTTGATTATTTATTTGCAAAACAGGAAGCATTTCTCGGTCCCCACAATCCTCCCCCCTCCACCACTGAATACTACACACGACACGAAACACACTTAAGTCATCACTTGATGCTGACACGCATGCGCAGCATGCATTTTGAACAGTACCGTACTTATTATGATTACTCCACACAACAAATAACAAATCCGTTCCTCCACCCCCATTTCCCCCAATATCCCAGATATCAGTAATCGAGAATTGGATGTAAGGTCCACCCCGCAGAGAGCAAACCACATAATATCTACAATACAACAATTATTATTGTAAACTTGTATAATTAATTAAATAAAAAATAGTTTTCCTATGACACTAAACGCGCACACAACAACACACACACACATACATATACGAAAAGACACAAACACTCAAAATTTTGATTATATTCGATAGCATTTTGGAAGGAAACTTTTGCTCCCCCTCCGCGAACTAAAATTTCGAACGAGGCATCGTATGCTGACCCCTATTGATTGCTAGCCGAACTAGGACGAGGAACAAAAATGGCGCGGGAAACGGCTAAATTTCTCCACTTTATGAGCGCATTGCATGAGTAAGTTTTTGTTTAAAAATAATTTTAAAAAACGATATCAAAATGACATCTATTATTTGTTATTTCATCCACACACACCAAATGATCAATCAAATCGAATTTTGCGTTACGAGTTTTTTAACAATCGAAAACAAATGCATACTGAACAAAATGGACAACTAAACAGTACATCAGCAGCTACAATTACAAACAATATTGATTATTATTAATTACAATTAATTAATTAATTACTTACTGGAGTGTGTACATAATCCGAGCACATACAACTTATTTTATACATGAACGTATCAATGACGTAATAACATACGTTAAGAGGGTGACATTTTTGTGTCAATTTAAATACGGACCTGGAATTTTTCAACAAAAAAAATATTGAACAAATATTGATAGAAAAACGAGATAATAACAATGCCAATTACAAATATTTGTGGGAAATCAATAAGGAAATCAATAAAATCCAATTATTTATTTATTCGGTTAATAATTTTGGAAAATCTTAATTGACTTATTTATTTATTGATTGTTGAAGCTAGTGAGCCATTAATGAATCGATTTTTCGCCAATCATCGATCGATACTAATAATTTTTCCAGTTGAGTCTCAGTTCTTTTCTTTCAAAACTTTTGACAACTTTTAAACTCTTTAAAAACTTTTGAACTATTTTAATTCTTTTAGCGTTTTGTAATATAAAATTAGGAGCATTTACAGTAACAAATTCAATCGAGTTGTTTAAAATGAAGAGATATAAGCATATAACAATTGCCATTTTTGTTTAATTTAATACCTAATTTAATATAACTTAATTTAATATTAATTGCAATTAGTTTTTACTGCGCGAATGCGAATGTGAACGAAACAAAGCTAATATAATTTTTTCTAGTTTAAACAATCGAAAAATTGCGCCAATTTATACATATATAAATATATTAGAGTGGTAATAATTATTTAGTGCCTAGTTTATTTAAACAAATTATCTTGTGAATGAATTCAACAAAATGTTTTTATATTTTAAGTCGCCTACAATTTTCTATTAAGTTTTATTATTGTTTCTAATTTTTTATGTGTTTCCCCTCTTTTTCTATTGTCCTTTATCAATATTATTTTTAAGTAGTTTTTATTAGTTAAGCGAAAATTGATGATGGAAATGTTTTATTTTTATTTTATTTAAGTCGAGACTGCCATTTATTTTATGTTATTATTATCACAATGATATCACAATGATAATGATGATTATTTTATCGATTATTGTAATTTAGTTGATTAGTTATTATTTTATTACGATTATTATTATTATTATGATTATGTAATCAATGTTCAGCGCATGTTTGTTCAATTCACTTTTAGTTGTTTGATGTAAACGAGGGATTTTGATAATTTCGTAGATCGATGATAAGACTTTTATCTTTTATTTTTTATGTTTTAAATCGAACGCCACAAATAAATATGCTGTTTATAATTGCATTCAGATGATCTACTCGTACGATTTATACGATTTTATCCATATAAATAAATTAATGACACATTTTTTGTTTCTATTTTTTTGCATTATTTTTGCATGATTTTATCATACAAATAATTGTCTTAATGGCAATCAAAAAATTTATAGATTTATTGATTTCCTTATCAAAATATTAGAAAATTAAATTATGGCATATAAAATTAACAATTTAGAAAATGTTTACGAACGACTAACGAAAATTTAATATTTCGAGGAAATATTTTGCATAAAAGAATGCAGAAGTGGAAATTTTAAGAAACACCCTTAAGAAATCCTGCAAAGCCAAAATCTGCAATAAACAATATCCAAACCAGAGAATGAATTGAATGCTTGACCAGAATGCAAACCCAAAAGAAACGTGTGAAATAAAGTGAAGAATGAATGAAGAGTGAAAGTTGAATGTCTTCTTTATTTATCATTTAAATTGTTCATTGTTACTGAACCAACCTTATTGTTGGCAAATTACAACAAATTAAACAAAATTCCAAATACGAAAAATTTACAATTTCGACAAAAAATACGTGAACAAATTATCAACAAAAAACTATCTGTGAACTTATGAGGCATTATTATACAATACATGTACTAATTAATTAACTAAATTAAGAAATTTACTAAAAGAAAGAGCGATTAATTAGGAATAAATTTTAATGAGTGCATGAGCAACAAAAAATGATTATTAACATAATTTAAGGAATCTAAGATGAATTTGTTTTCTATCTAGATGAACTAAGATTATTGCGATGAAGAAGGCATATTCAAAATTTGTACATAAATAATAACTATTATTGATTAGTTGCGACGATTAGAATTAATTAATTCGATTGATTCGATCATTATCAAAAACACTATGGAACAGTTGAGGCATTATTGAATTGTGAGAGCGATTGCATGATATATAAGACTATTTAGCATTGTATAAAAATTTTAACGACAAACCCAACAAAAATGATAAGAAGCCAAATTAATTAATTACGATTCTATTAGTAGCAAGGGATTTAGCATTGTACTCTTGTATGAAACGTTGGGCAACCTGAAAACAAAACGTGTTGCTCGAATATCTGGCTAATTGTAAAAAAAACCAAAAGGATTTTTAGATATGATGTTTGGAACAAGAATTCTAGACGATTTTAGGGTTTAAATTTAATGATCGATAGGGACGGATGTTGATTGTATACAATTATTATGTTACTTATAATTCTTATCATTATATTATACAAAATTGTATATTTGCGGTGAGTGTGTACATAGCAGTGACATCTGACGAAGAGGATAAGAGGATAGAGTCAAGAACGAAGGATAAAGTAAAGGATGCAGCAGCAATGCAGTTGTGAACAACATTTAATTGTACGTCAAACAAACAAACGACAAACAAACTGAACGATTCGATGTATGAAACAAACTGTATGTGTGGTTATGTAACCTATTTACTGAAATAGCAAAAAATAACGAAAAAATTAATCATTTGTGTTTTACTACTAATTGCTATAACCTAACCTCATCCTTAATCTCAATTATCCTCAATCTCATAAACAATTCTTAGTTCTATTTCACATTCCCTCAACTTTACCAGAACCAACTTTGATCTACATTTTTGCCTAATTTTTCTAACCTTCCCTGACCTTGATTTTCTTTAAGGATCTCTTCCTAGCATAAATCAACCGTTTCTAAACTATTAGTTACTTCTTTTTGGAATGTGATGCCACACAATCCTCCCAAGGTTCTTCATACAACTCATAAAAATTCTCCTTGTAATCACACTGTTTGATCCCTTCAATCTGTCTTTCAACTCCTTGACAATTCCCATTAAATACAGCCACCAAAAGATGACAGGTTTTTGTCACCAAAGAAGCGTCACTAAATTCGTAAAAATGCGGATCCAATTTGCGAAAATCCTCAAAAATATTCCCTGCCAATTTCTCGTCCTTCTTGTATGGACACGTCTTGTTAACCTCTTTGACATATTCCTTCAGGGTGCCTTCAAAAATAAAGTCATCACATTCTTCAGGACCTTTATCAATACGTTGGTTTAAATCATTGATGGCTTTTGTTAGAAATTTTGCCATTTCGACAATGTAACCATCATAGGTGAATTCCAAATGGTTGTAGCGTTCATCGTAGAGATCCAAGATGGCTTCAATGTCGTGGATGCATTCGTCAAAGGTCACACAACCCGTTGATCCCTAAAATTATAAACAATTATTTAAAAAATCAAATGTAAGGGATTTTTACTTTGGATATTAATGTGGTTAAGAGAATTAATGAACCCAGTGCGAATACTCGAGACATTTTCTTTCTTTGATGTCTATGTTGTCAATGAATCCATTGATTGTGGGAGTCATTTTTAAAGTTTTGAGTCGGTCGCGTTTGATTTTCATAAACAATAAGGAAACGTGTCGAGGAAATCAATGACTCGTTAATGTATTGTTGGATTTTCCATCATTTTTGTTTTGTTTTCAGCACGTCGTGACATAATAAATCGATGGGTTTGATCACTGTTAAAGTTATTATTAGTTTAGTTGGTTATTTTCTATGCTAGAGATCAAGCTGAAGTTTTTAATAAGAAATATTAAACAATGAACTTTTTTTGATGTGGTCTAAAACAACTTTTTATAAAATTTGCGATAACTTTTTTAATAATGCAGATAAATAATTTCTGTAAATTGCATAAGATTTTGCATTAAATTTTCTATGAAATTGCTGGAATATAATTTTCAGAAATCATATTTTTATCTTTGAAATTAATTTCCAAAATTTACTCCTTAAAATTTTCTCTTTTCAATATTTAACGATGATTTGAGATATTCATTACTTCAAAACTAAAAAAACAATCATACTTATAAAAATATGACCTAATGGGAAATTTAATTACCTTTTTAATGGTGTAATCATTTATACGAAAAATTTATAAATATTGTTTGAAAAAAATATTGAAAACTACAATGCAGTAAATCTTCTTTGACATTAAGAAAACTCTTTCTGGTTTAAGCAATAATAACTCATCAACCAGATGAGATATTTTAATTCTGTAAAAAAATAATTAATCTGCATTAACTTTTATTTTTAAAAGTTTGATTTGAAACATTTTCCAATATTATAATATTATTTAAATAATTAGAAAATCTTTTTTGCTTTATATTTCTTGCGTATTTGCATATTACAGATTTCCAATTAGAAATTCTCTTACTTAAACTTCTGCTAAGATTTTGTTAATCTAGTTGTTAATATTTTCCGAAAGTTTCAACAAAATTGGTTAAATAGTTCCTGAGTTATAAACAATAACATTTATCAAATAAAAGAGACAAAAAACTACTTTGAAACTTTGAAATCAAACTCATCTGGAAAGTTGAAAACACATACAAATTTGATGGAAATGTGTTATTTCAACGTCCATCGATGCGTGTTTACACGCAATCAAAAAGAAAGATTTAAAATACCCGTCATAAATTATGGCGATTATTGCGCAAAAATCTAATTTGCGATCGGCATCGCATCATAAACCTCGCCGAGCGTTCGCCAAAAATTCGCCAACCGAATGTTCCCTTCTGCAATCTACACTCTGATCGATAACAAATAGAAAGCAACGAAATGAAGCTGAATGTTTACCTTTCGACAACGTTCGGTATTAATTGGTGTGCGGTTGGAATGTAAACGAAACATCATCAAGATTGTTTATCGTCTTCGATAGATCGCAAAGCTTCGTGTTTTCGAGTGAGATGTTTGCTCCATTTGTACACGTCAATTTTTATGATTGAGATCTAACCTCAGACATCAACCAGAAGATTTCCCAATCAGAATTGCTTCAACAGAAAGAAAACCCGAAAACAAAAATCCAGTTTTGCAATTTGCAATACAAGAACCAAATTTTTCCTAGCTGGAAGTTGAAGCCAAAACTTCTGGATCCGGATGGCACTGGAATCATACACACTTATTTATAGATCACCAATGTAAACAATCACCAACACTAAACATTAACATACTTAACAATCTTCAAGATTCTTGCAGAGTTTAAAGACCCAAAAGTTTTTGCAATATAGGAAAAGTTATAAAGTTGAAATCCTTCAATTGGTAGATCAATATCCTCGATCTATTGGTGATCAATGGAAGGAAAAATCAATGAATGAATTCATCCCGGTTTAAAAATAACCTGGACGACCACCAAAGAACTCACTCACTCACTTTAAGTCGACTCAACATCTCAGACTTCAGTCCGAGTCGTCGTTCAAGCGATTCCTGATCGTGTCCGCCTGAATTCAGTGTTTATCATGTCTAATAATCCATAACGCATCAGCGTGCGTGGATCTTTTTGCGAAATATTCGCACTCCCACAAGCGGCGAGTTCATGACACTCGGCTTCAAGCGCACCGGAAGCGGCGGCGTCGAATTCTTCCTCCAGTACAGTAAGTGACCAGCCATCCTTGCATCTGCATGCGAATTTTGTGTGGGGTTTGCCAAAACGAGTCTGCTTGCATATTTCCGGAAATGATGAACAAATCAGAGGAGCCGAACACGATGGGCTTCATCGAGCTGCTCACCACGACCGGTGCTGTCATCATTCTCATCGTCACACTGCCATTTTCGTTATTTTTCTGCTTCAAGGTAAGTTTCAGATGGATTTTGTATTAAATTCTCTTTGATTTGGAGTTTGAATTAGCTTTCTAGGTGGTTTAAAACCAAAGTTATTCGTTGTTGAATTTTTTTTGCAGAAAACTTTTATGTTGAATTTTTTGTTTGCAAATTTTTAAGAAAGTATATCTTCTAAACTACTTGGTCAATTTCAAATATTCTTTTGCCAAATTATCGCTTATTAAATGTACTTTTATTTTATTTTGTTTCCTGGGTAAATAACTTTTAGGAAATTGATGATTTTGCTCATTGAAATTTTACATTTTTTCAGTCATTTTTCAAAAGCATCATCGAACATTTTCCCTTGGCATTTCCAAAATAATTTATGAATTTTAATTATTAAAAAACATAATTAAACCTTGTAAAATTCTCGTTTAAATGTCATATACTACTTTATATTTATCTTTGAAAAAATTTGAGATACAGAATTCAGAAATTCACTATCCTGCAAGGAAAAAATTTCCAAACGTTAATTAAATCACAAAAGTTTGAAACTCCAATATTTCCTATACTAATCAACATATTTAAATTATTTTAACGCCAAATTATAGATAATTAATCATATTTTAATTATTCTCACATAGGTAGTCCAAGAATACGAACGTGCGGTCATATTTCGGCTTGGAAGATTGCGAACTGGAGGACCAAGAGGACCAGGAATATTTTTCATCCTTCCATGTGTTGATACCTATCGAAAAGTTGATTTACGTACAGTTTCTTTTGATGTATCACCTCAAGAAGTAAGTTCCAAAAATTTTCCATCTTCTCACATGTTTGAAAAAAAAATTTTCTTAGGCTTTAACCAAAGATTCCGTCACTGTAACTGTCGATGCTGTCGTTTACTATCGAATCCAAGATCCTTTGAATGCTGTGGTTCAGGTTACAAATTACAGGTCTGTATTAACAACAATTTCCAGAAAATATAATAAACCTACTAGATTTTCATACCCATATTGCTAAAAATATTTTCTTGTTGTTGATCTAAATTTGTATTTTTAGTATTTCCACAAGACTTCTTGCAATGACCACCTTGAGGAACATCCTGGGGACACGAAACCTTGCAGAAATCTTATCAGACCGGGAAGCAATCTCCCACGCCATGCAGACCTCTCTGGATGTCGCAACAGATCCCTGGGGAGTCAAGGTCGAAAGAGTTGAAATGTAATTTTTGATCACTTCTTGTAATCTTCTAACTTCTTTTTTAATCTGGTAATAAATAATGGGAGTGGGTTAATTTTTAGCAAGGATGTGAGCCTTCCAACACAACTACAACGTGCAATGGCAGCGGAAGCGGAAGCAACACGTGAAGCAAGTGCGAAAGTGATTGCGGCCGAAGGAGAAATGAAAGCATCTCGAGCTTTACGTGAGGCTGCAGATGTCATCCATGAAAGTCCAGGAGCTTTACAGGTATGTTAATCCAGGAATAACATCTTCGTCAATTCTCCTGATAACTTTTCCGGTTCTAGTTGAGGTATCTGCAGACTTTGAACAACATTTCGGCTGAGAAAAACTCGACTATTATATTTCCACTACCGATGGATTTGATTTCCGCTTTTCTGGATGTTCCATCAATGTCTTCACGCCCCAGGAACCATTTCAATGTGCCCACAAATCATGGACCTACTCATTCGCACAATCTGAGATTTTAGCTCGTTGTCCTCATATAAAACGAGTTACAATAATATTTATCCTGGTCAAATAAACTCAATGTAGAATTATTGCTGTTGTAAGTCAAATTATATGGAAATTATTTATTGTTTTTAGATTTTTATTTGGCATCCATGTTTGATGTTCCTAGACTAAAATATTATCGTAGGTAAATGTAAACAATTATATACTTTTGTAAAATTTGATGAAAAATTTTTGTAATTATTTCAGTAGATTATATCCTAAGTACATCCCAGTAAATTTCCCAGCTTAAAAACAATATTATAAAGTAAATAATTAATAATTACACATACAAAAATAAATAATAATAGTTAATTACTTCTGAATGATTCCACGAATTGTTTTTAACTTTATTCATGGGGCAATTTCCAAGAACAAATACATAAACAATTACTAATGAATCAATGAAATTGCTTAAGAACAAATAAGTAACTATGATGACGTTGAAACTAATTTTGAAGTCATTAACCTCAAGATTTCAACAAGAACCAACAGCAAGAACAATAACTATTACATATTAACATTATCAAACAGTATCAACATTTCCCATTGTCTTGTAATTTTTTACGTGAACAAAAAGTAAACCAGAAATCTTATAAAAGGCAAAGCAAGAAGTGCAAAAAGAAAGTAGCTCACAATGAAACCAAATTTAATACTGATATCAGTAATCTTCCTTGTGGTACTTCTTCAGGGTACCCAATCAAACCCGATGGCCTGCTTCCTCCCATGTGGGCAGCAGCATCCTCACATGTGGCGTCCACCACCTCCATGGTGGTGGAACCCATGGTATCCTCCAGGCCCTCCACCAAACGTCGCAACCACAGCATCTCCATCAACAACCCCAGCTCCAACGACAACTGCGTCACCAACAACCACACCACCTCCAGAAACAACAACAACAACAACACCAGCAGCAACAACAACAACAACAACAACCGCAGCTGCAGTAACAACTCCAACAACACCAGCACCGTAAAAAACATTTGCAGTCTCAATCTGTACAAATACAACCAACTTATAAATATTTTGATTAATTAACTGCAAGGTAAATTACACGTTTTCAAGTAAATATTTTTTAAATGTACCACATTGTATAAAAACCCAATCCCTCGTTGTTGAATGCATCACATCAGTTAAGCATTTACTGGTGACTTAAGTAAAAAAAGAAAGTAAAACAATGAATTGCAAATTATTGTTGTTCGTATCGTTGGCTTTGTTCGCCATTAGTGTTAATTCGGCGCCATGTTTTGGCTTCTTCGGCGGTGATAGATTAATGGGACCACCAAGATTTAACCCATTCTTCCCATGGTGCTGGTTCCCACCGCCTCCACCAACAGCATCTCCACCACTACCACCTCCGATGTCGACTAGCACAACTGCAGCTCCTACAACATCATCAACTACAGCCGCCCCCACAACTTCAACTACTACAGCTGCCACCACAACCGATTCTACGACAACCACCCCTACAACGGACTCTACTACAACCGCCCCCACAACTGATTCTACTACAAACGCCCCCGGAACGGATCCTACAACGGAGGCACCAGTTCCGTAAATTATTCAAAGTTCTAATATTTGAAAATTCAGCTAGCTAAATTATATATCTACTTGTAATTGTATTAAGAACACATTAATATATATTAATACATTATCATCCCAAATTATAATTGTTAATCATTGTAAAAGTCTGTAATGTTTTGTTATTTATAATTAAAACTATTCAAAATTTAAATTTTATTCTTAGCAATGAGGTATAAGATAGGCAACACACATAGCATCTCTAACTTTTAGGTTTGGCAACGTTGCATGCTCGACATTTTGCAATTTGCAAGGTTAATCATGGTTTACTTTGGTGAAAATGTGCAATCATTTGTTGATGTATAAATTAAAATCAAAAACGCTACGATAATGTGTCTGGAAGCCCTAAACGAGGCTTTGCTGATAGATAATTCATATCAGGTAGGTTTTTCTTATTAATATTTTTAGTACTAGAATGTATGGCTTGTCGATAATAATTTGCAACTGCCCAATGAGCTAACTGTAATTACATATTTGTATTGCAAATATGGTATAATTGACAATGCATTATTGTTGCCTCTTTGAAATCCATTTCATAATTCTTGTTTAATCTCCTAAAATTGTATTATAATAGAACCAAATTACAATTAGTATTCAATCTTCCATGAAGGGCAGACTCAATCGAAACATTTTATGAAAGTCACAAGTAGTTCTTCATGATATCAATTCTTTGTGTGATGGTTTGCTTCATCCATCATCAGGATTTGAATCCCTCCAGAACTTGTCTGTTATCTATTCTCTTGCACCTTTCAGTTCCTAAAAATCATAATATTAACCAGTTCAAATAATACCTTGATTATATAATTAATTTGTTATCAACTCTCATTCAAATCCATTCAAAATCTAACAAATTTATATACAAATAAATAATATACAAAAGCATCTGAACAAGGAAATAGAACAAGTAATTACAATATGTATAAAATGAAAACTAATTTCTCTACTCCAACTATACACTGTACAAAACAGGTAGACCAACACCTCTAATTAAAGACAGCTACCTGGGTGATTAATCCAAATCTACATTGTCCAATGCATCCTTGTAACTGGTCGTTGTTTTCGGTTTGAACGTCGTCGTGGAGCTCTTCTCCTTCTTGTAGAGGGACTCCAGCGCTTCCATAGGCGTTTTTACAACATTAATATCATCTGGAGGGATGTAATCCTTTGCGTCCACTTCACCAATACCCAACGTAAACTTCATAGGCTCCTCCGTCGTTGTAGTCGTCGTCGTGGTAGCTTTCTCCTGCTTCAAGTTATCACTCCATTGCTTAAGAAATTTACCTCCTGAACTGTCAGAAATCTACAAATTTTCAAGTCAACAACAACGCTCATTCAATTTTAATTTTAACTATTACCTGTTCGGTGTCTTGCTGTTGTTGTTTCTGTTGTTTATTCCGCAATGCTTGGGCGTAAAGTTGGTTTGATAGAGAATGTGCTGCCTGTCGCTTATTTGCATTGTCACCTTGATTTGCCAAAGGTGCGGTTTCTTTCTGTGGACCAAGCTCCACAAGCACCTGAAAATCGGCGCGATCTCCCAATCGGAATCCCCATCCAATTCGCGAATCCGTACCTGCATGATACAAATAAAACGTTACTTAACTTCGTTAATTAAATAAAATAAGCAAAGGTACCTTTCTTAAGTGTTGGTATATTTGAATAAATCAAAGATAACAGCGTTGGTATTTCATCCGGAATAATAAAAGCATCAACTGGAACAAAACAAAATATTTGTTATATTTTGCAACATGAATTGCAAGCTTTACCTTTCTGTATTTGCAAATGTGCCACGACCAAACAGCAAACCAAGATGTGGCTGATCGCTTTCATTTTCAGCCGCTCTAAACTCAATTGGCGCCTCCAAGATTGTTGTCTTCTTCTTCTGCGTCGGTTACGGCTTCATACATATATTGTGCTTATCACACAATGCTAATCATACAGTTCACGATGGTAACGGACAAGGAGAGCACTCAATGAAAACTAAGCGAGCGCTCAATGAAAGAGAAAATTTCTAGGTCAGCCGTGCTAACCACTTCTCCGCCTTTTGATTGCTAAGAAACGAAGAGTTGAGGACGGTGTTACGAACAACTTTCACTTTGCGTACAGCGTCTAGTTGCATTAATGCCAGTTTATCAGCCATCATCCTTCAATGCAAATTGAATTCCTAACATTAATTTGCATTGCATGTTGCAATATTCAATTGCACAATTTCATTTTCTATATATGTAAAACAATTCCCTCATTAGAAAATCTTCAAGAATTATGAATCCTTTTCTAAATATTCAATATGTGAATGTATAACTTATTATTTTTATTGTTACAGAGTCTGCCTGAATTTTTGAGGTCTTCATTACATGTTACTGGTACATGAACAACATAGGACGTGGAATTCCATGTGATGTGTGTAATGGCTGCTGGTGCAAAAGGTATTCTATAAAAAAATCATTACTGTTTATTCAATATGTGGACAAATAACTTATTATTTTTATTATATTATAACAGAATCTGCATACTTGAACCACATACGACATTTTGCATGGAATTCCATGGCTGCTGTTGCATTGGACATTTTGCTGCAATGACTAAAGTATTTTGTAAACAATTTACTCTTGTGAATTCAATATGTAAACACCTGCATTATTATTTCTATTTTTCAAGGTTCTGGGAGTATGGTTGGGGTGGTCATTGCATGGTGGAGGTTCTGTAGGCGGCGTTGGACATTTTGCTGCAGTTTTTAAGGTATTTTGTAAACAATTTATTTTTGTACATTCAATATGTGAACACATGTCTTATTATTTTTATATTTGCAAAATCTCCGAGTATGGCTGGAGTCGCTATTGCATACTGGAGCAACGTTGAACATGTCGCAATTATCAAGGCATTTCGTAAATAATTTAATGATGCACATTTAATATGTGAACATGTATCTGATTATTTTTATTACAGAATCTCTGAATATGGCTGGAGTCGCCATTGTATGCTGGAGCGAGTTTAGGCAACGTTGGACATGTCGATGCAATTATAAAGGTATTTTGTAAATAATTTAATCTTCTACATTTAATATGTGAACACATGTCTTATTATTTTTATTTTTGCAGAATTTCCGAGTCTGGCTGGAGTCGCTATTGTATACTAGGGCAACGTTGGAAATGTCGATGCAATTATCAAGGTATTTTGTAAATAATTTAATCTTGCACATTTAATATGTGAACACGTATCTGACTATTTTTATTTTTGCAGAATTTCCGATTATGGCTGGAGTCGCCA